>JAODAL010008100.1:0-120305 GCA_025379985.1 Phyllomedusa bahiana
TATTCCTAATTCCCCTTTGTATGGGCTGCGTCACCCTCAATTTCGCTATAGCTACAGACCTGTTCATCAGTCCTGAGGGGGCTCCCCAGCACTGGTTGCTATAGCTACAACCGTTTGACTCCCGATAGGCCCCAGCACTGTTGCATAGCTACAGACCTTTTTGATCCTCCTGATGGCTCCAGACGGTTGCTATATACGACCTTTTTATCCCCATAGGCTGCCAGCACGGGGTTTGCTAAAGCTACAACCTTTTGATCTCCCCTATAGGCTGCCCCCCACTGGTTGACTGTAGCAAAAAACCCTTGTATCTCTCCTGATAGGCTGCCAGCACTGGTTGCTATAGCTACAGATGTTATCTCTCCTGATAGCTGCCACAGTGGTTCATAGCTAAAATCCTTTTCAATCTCCCCTGAAGGGCTGCCAGCAGTGGTTGCTAAAGCTACAGTCCGTTCAATCCTCCTGAAACTGCCAGCGCGGGTTTCTATAACTACAGCCGTTTGACCCCCTCCTACAGCTGCCACACTGGTCCTATACAGAATTTTGGTGATCTCACCTATAGGTTTTGCCAGCTTGGGGTCGCATAGCACAGACCTGTTTTTCTCCTGTTTAGGGCTGCTAGCACGGTCACTAAGCACAACCTGTTATCTCTCCTAATAGGCTGCCGCACTGGTCGCTAAACAAAGACCGGCTTCTACTGCACCCTAGTAAAGCCAGAAAAAAAGCACCTGAATTCAAATTGAAACCAAGAAAACAGGACTGAGGTGAGAGGAATCAATGTAGTGAGACAACCTCTTTAACTCTAATTGCTCTTATGTCAAATAAAATTTTCCCATAGAAATAAATTGAAACATCATTACTCTGTTCCACACACCCAAAACCAGCATAATTTTCTTGACATGTTTATATACTAACCTGTACACTGTATAAATATAGCAAAAAAGAATGTAAAGAAATAAACTGGTATAATTAAGTATATTCACTTTGAGAGTCAGACGAAGATGCTGTCGGAGGTAGAGGAGATCGTTAAACTTGAATTCTCCTTGTTTTTCCCGTCATTTAGGGTAGGTTCACACAATGTTGCTGTAATGGCAGATGGTTTGCTGAGCAGATTACTTGTTTAAAATTCACGGATGGTGATATATTAGGAGTTTATGAGTAGGAGATGCTGAAATGCTCTTCTATACTCTTAACTCAAATGTTTGCTCTTAACTCAAAGCAAAACTTCAAGTGACTGCTCTTATCGCAAAACACTCTTAAAGGTGTGTTCTAGCTACAAAGATCATATCTGTAATGATGGGGACAGTAAAAATAAGCACTTTTGCAATTGGTTTGTAGTAACTAAATCATTTAGTATAGCAGCTATGAGCTAAATCTGAAACCTTGGGTCAGGCCACACCCCCTTTGCTGTGATTGGCTTCCTGATATTTAGTTTAGCCCTGTCGGGACCTGCCCCCCTGTGTGGGACATGTCCCGTGTGCTGTGATTGGCTGCCTGCACTCTCTGTCCATTCCTCTTTGAGCTGTGTAAAATTTAAACTGAAACTGTCTGCCGTTGCTTTCAGTGCTGGCTGTGTCTGTAATAAAAGCTGCCTGAGCTCCTCTCTGCTCCTCTTTCAGTGATAGCTCTTTGTGAAGATTTTGGGCAACTACTGAGTCTCTAGCTGCTATATTCACTCTCTCCCCCATATAACACAGCCTTATACACTCTGCTCCCCCCGCCCATATAACACACCATTAAACACTCTTCTACCCCTCTACCTCACGCCTGATAACAGAGGGGGGAGGAGAGTGCATTTATCACATTTGTTTGATCAGTTCAGGCTGTATATATAACTGTTTACACCAATGCAGGTGTTCTGGTTACAAGGAACTTGTGAAGGGAGGAGACAGCTCTCCAGGCATGAGAAATGACCACTGCAGGAGGTCTGAAGAGCTGTGACATCTACTCCCTCCCACTTCTCACACAGAATGAAGAAGAGGAATCCGGGGGCGGGACGGGGAAGGGGGTAAAATTCCCATTTTGGGGAAAAAAACACTCACGGGGGGGGAAGACCCATCCCGGTTTGGCAAAAAAAAAACAACTCAGTTCAAAGCCTTACGGGGCCCCGATAAAATCCTTGGTCAAAAAACCCTTTTTAATTTGGATTTATTAAAATGGTGGTTCAAAAGGGGAAATTAAGGGTCCCCTTTAAAATTAAAATTTTTAACCCAAATCAGAAAGGCAAGACTCTGGGGGGAAAAGGAAAATCAGATTTGGCAAAAAAAATAAAAAATTTTGGGGGGAAAACGAAATTTGGGAAGAACAACAGGGGGGGAGAAATCAGGTCCAGATAAAGGTGGCCTGTCACTTGGGTTCAAGGTTCCTTTCTGTCAGTTTAAATTTTCCACTTGACAAGAACCCCCTGTCTAACCCCCCAAAAAGAAAATAAGAGGTGGGAGTTGGGGGAAGACTCGGGAGACCCCGGCCCCCAGGGGGAAGGGGAAAATTTAGATGCCCCAATAACTCATTTGATGGGCCCAGAAAATTTGAGGGGCAAAATCAATAAAGGGTGCTAAATTTTCCCAAAGACGGGCCTTTTATGGCAAGAATTTTTACGGTGAAAAATAAATTTTTTGGGCGGGAAAACCCTGTTTGGGATTTTTAACATTCTGGAAATCAACTCACTGGGGCCCCAAAATAATCCAGGTGGGCCCAAAAATTTAAATCCAGGGTGCCCCAAGAAAAAATCCACTGGGGCCCCCAAGAATAAACTCAACTGTGGCCCCAAAACCCCTCCACGGGGGGCCCCCAAAACCACCCATTGGGCCCCCAAAAAAACTCCACTGGTAAAACCCCAATAAAACTAAAAATAATTTGGTGGGCCCCAAGAATCACCTCCATGGTGGCCCCAAGAATCACCCCATGGTGGGCCCCAAGAATACTCCACTGGGCCCCAAAAATCACCCCCACTGGGGGCCCAAAAATACCCCACGGGCCCAAGAAACCCCCCCCACGGTGCCCCAAAAAAAAATTCCCCCGGGTGGCCCCAAAAATCGTCAAAGGTGGCCCCAAAAATCACTTCACTGGTGGCCCCAAAAACAACTCCACTGTGGAAAACCCCCAAGAATCACTCCACTGTGGCCCCAAGAACAACTCCACTGGTGGCCCAAATCACTCCACTGGGGGCCCCAAAAGATCACTCCACTAGTGCCCCAAAGATCACCTCCAATTGGGGGCCCCAAGGATCACTCAACTGGGGGCCCAAGAATAACCCCAATGGGGCCCCAAGAATCAACAAAAATGGGGGGCCCCAAAAACCCCATCCCATTGGGCCCCAAAGAATGAACTCCACTGGGACCCAAAATGAAATTCCCCAGTCCAACTCTGTTTCCCTTAGCCATGTATTCGGCATCCTGTGGTAGTGTGCATTGGGGTTTTCTGGGGCCCTTGTACCTAAAAGCCCCCAGTACGTTTGAACCCCGCGTTCAGCTGGTTTTTTCCCTCCTACGTTATGTCGGGCGGCAGGGGGAATCCTCCCCATCGTGCCTTTCCCTGGAAAGTGTTACTTTCCAGTTTTTTGCCTCATTTTTTGCCGCTGAAGTCATTTTTTGATGCCTATTTACATATGACTTTGATGCGATAACAAGACGAGGGGCAGGACGCTGCAATTATTGCTTGTTCTAAGTCTCTGTTCCTCTCCGGGTGACACTTCACATCAGAAATACCCGCCCAAAAGGAAAAGCAGGAGCAGAAAATTAAACTTTTGCTTCGCAACCCCCATCCTTCACACGAAAAACACCTCGGCGCGACGCCCCTTTAAATTGAATTCGATGTTGTTTCTTTGGTCCCTGAGGTTTCAGGCAGGATGTCCATGAGGATCTCTGCACAACTTGTGGGATGTAGCACTCCAGCCCTGACTCCTCTGCTGGATCCTCACAGCCCAACCAGAATAAAAATTATAATAAACCCGGGGGTTTAAATTTTCCCCGGATAATTTCTAGATGTAATAATATAACAAGAATTACCGGTCTTTTGGGAAAGGTTTGGAACTTTTTTTGAAAAAAAAACAAATTAAGTGACCGGGGTTCTGGAAAGGGGTTTAACATTTCAGATGAAAATAGAAAAGTTTAAAGTGACCCTGGGATTTGGAAAGGTCTGGAGACATTCCTAGATTAATAATAAACAAGGTTTTGGCCCGGGGTTTCTGGGGGGAAAGGGCCTGAAAACCCAATGTAAAAAATAAAAAAGTTATGTGCCGGGATTCTGAGAAGGTTTGGATACATTTTAAAAGTAATAAAAACAAGTTATAGTGACCGGGTTCTGGAAGGGGCGGAGCATTTTTAAGTGGGAATAAAAAAAACAAGTTAAAAGTTACCGGTTCGGAAAGGGTCTGAAACATTTCAAATGAATAAAAAAAGTATAGTGACCGGGATTTTTGGAGAAGGGTCTGGAACATTTTTAAGTATAATAAACAAGTTTTTAGTGACCGGATTCTGGGGAAGGGGCGGAGACTTTCTAGATGTAATAAAGAACTAGTTTTAGTGACCGGGGTTTGGGGAAGGGGCTGATACATTTTTAGATGAAAAAATATAACATTTTATAGTGACCAGGGTTCGGAAAGGCTGGATACATTTTTTTAGATGAAAAAAATATAAAACAAGTTAAGTACCGGGATTCTGGGGAAGGGCTGGAGACATTTCAGATGTAATAAAAGAACTAGTTTTAAGTGACCGGGATTCTGGAGAAGGGGCTGGGGTACTTTTTAGATAAATATAACAATTATAGTGACCGGGATTTCTTTGGGGAAGGGCGAATACATTTCTAGATGTAAATATAACAATTTTTAGTGACCGGGGGTTCTAGAAGGGGCTGGGTACATTTCAGATTAAAAATGAACAAGTTATAGTGCCGGATTCTGGAGAAGGGGTTTATACATTTCTGAGTAATAAAATAACAAGTTTTTAGGACCGGGTTCTGGGAAAGGGTCGAAACATTTCTAGATGTAAAATAAAACAAATTAAAGTGAAACCCCGGGGATTCGGAGAAAAGGGTTTCCCGGGAAACATTTCTAAAAATTTAATAATAAAAAAATTATAGTGACCCGGGATCTGGAGAAGGGTCCGAATACATTTCAAAATGTAATAAATTTTAACAAGTTAATTAAAGGATTTTAAGAAGGCTATACATTTCAGAGAAATAAAAGAACAAGTTATAGTGACCCCGGGAAAATTTTGGGAGAAGGGTCGGAACATTTTAGATTAATATAAACAAATTAAAGTGCCCCGGATTCTAAGGGTCAGAACATTTCTAGTTTTAATAATAAAAACAAGTTTAGTGACCTTTGATTCTGGAGAGGGTCTGGATAAAAATTTCTAGATGAAATAATTTAAAACAAGTTATAGTGCCCGGGGGGGTTTTTCGGAAAGGGTCTGGAACATTTTTTTTTTTAAATTTTAATGTACCGGGGGAATTTAAATTAACAAGGTTTTAAAAAATTTTTAGTGCCGGGATTCTGGAGAAAGTCTGAAAAAATTTCAGATGTAATAATATACAATTTAAAATGCCGGATTTTGGAAGGGTCCCGGATACATTCTAGAGTAAAAAATATAACAAATTATATGACCGGGATTCTGGAGAAGGGCTGGGGAAAATTTTTTAGAGTAATAATATAACGTTATATGACCAATTCTGGAAAGGTCTGGGTACATTTTAGATTAATAATATAACAAGTTAAAGGACCGGTTCTGGAGAAAGGGGCTGGGTACATTTTAATGTAATAATAAAACAAATTATATGACCGGATTCTGGGAAGGGTCTGATACATTTCTAATGAATAAATAAAATTTATAGGACCAGGATTTTGGGGAAGGGGCTGGATACATTTCTAGATTTAAAAATAAAACAAGTTAAGTGCCCCCGGATTCTGGAAAAGGGGCCCGGAAATTTCAGATTAATAAAAAACAAGTTAAAAGTGCCGGATTTTGGAGAAGGGGGCTGGAACATTTTTAGATTAAAAATAAACAAGTTTTTAAAGGGCGGGGGTTTTTGGGGAAGGGTCTGGAAATTTTTAGATTTAATAAAATAACAAGTTATAGGACCGGATTCTGGAGAAGGGGCTGGATACATTCCCAATGTAATAAATAAAAAGTTTTTAGTGACCGGATTCTGAGAAGGGTCTGGGAAAATTCCCCAGATGTAATAATATAACAAAGTTATGGGGGACCGGGATTCGGAAAGGGTCTGAACATTTTTTTAGTTAATAATAAACAGTTTATTTCCCCAGGGATTTGAAAGGGGCCCCGGATACATTTTCAATGTAAAAAAATAACAAAATTAAAGTGAACCGGGGTTCTGGAAAGGGGCTGAAACATTTTTAATGTAAAAAATAAACAATTTTAGTGAGGGGATTCTGGAAGGGTCGGAGACATTTCTAGATGTAATAATTAACAATTAAGTGACCCCGGGGTCTTGGGGAAGGGTTCGGATACATTTCAGATGAATAATAAACAAGTATAGTGCCCATTCTGGGGAAGGGGCTGAGACTTTCTAGATGTAATAATAACAAGTTTAGTGACCCGGGGTTTTTGGAAAGGTCTGGGAACCTTTCTAGATGTAATAATAAACAATTAAATTACCGGATTCGGGGAAGGGCTGGATCATTCTAGATGTAAAAAATAAACAAGTTAAAAGGACCGGGATTCTGGAGAAGGGTCCCCGAACATTTTTTAGAGAAAAAAATAAAAATTTTAAATGACCAGGATTCTGGGAAAGGTCGGTACTTTCTGATTAATAAAAAAACAATTATAGTGACGGATTCGGGAAGGAGGAAACATTTTAATGAATAATAAACATTAAGTGACCGGGATTTTGGGGAAGGGCTGGAACTTTTCTAGATTAAAATATAAAGTTATGTAACCGGAATTTGGGGAAGGGCTGGAAATTTTTAGATGTAAATAATAAACAAGTTTTAAATGACCAGGTTGGAGAAGGCTTGGGGAAAATTTCAGATGTAATAATAAACAAATAAGGACCCCGGGATTTTGGAAGGGTTGGGAAAATTCCCAAAAATAAATAACAAATTTTTGGACCCGGGATTCTGGAGAAGGGTCTGGATACATTTCTAATGTAATAATATAACAGGGTTTTAGTACCGGATTCTGAAAGGGCTGGAACATTTCAGTGAAAAAATAACAAAAAGTTATTGACCGGGAATTTTGAGAAGGGCTGAGACATTCTAATTAAAATTAACAATTTAGTGACCGGATTCGGGGAAGGGGCGAACATTTTTTTAGAGTAAAATAAAAAAGTTATAGTGACCCGGGATTCTGGAGGGGGGGTCTGGATACTTTTTGATGAATAAAAAACAAGTTTTAGTGACCCTGATTCGGAAAGGGGTCTTGAACTTTCTAAAGTAATAATAAAAAGTTAAGTGACGGGATTCTGGAGAAGGGTGTGAAAATTTTTAGAGTAATAATATAACAAGTTTTAAAATGACCCGGGATTCGGAGAAGGGGGGCGATACATTTCTAGATGTAAAAATAAAAAAATTAAAAGTGACCGGATTTGGGGAAAGGGTCGGATACATTTCTAGATGAAAATAAACAAGTTATAGTGACCGGGGTTCTGGAAAGGGGCTGGGGAAAATTTCTTTGATGTAAAAAAAAACAAGTTATAGTGACCGGATTCTGGGGAAGGCTGGAACATTTTCAGAGTAAAAAAAAAAAAATTAAAATGACCGGTTTTTGGGAAGGTCTGGAACATTTCTAATGTAATAATAAACAATTTAAAGGACCCCAAAACTGGAGAAGGGTCTGGAACATTTCAATGTAAAAATAAACAATTTTTAGTGACCGGGTTCTGGGAAGGGGTTTTTACTTTTTAGATGTAATAATGTAACAAGTTTGTGACGGGATTCTGGAAAGGGGCTGGAGAATTTCTAGTGAATAAAAAAAACAAATTTTATGCCGGATTCGGAGAAGGGGCTGGGTACATTTTCAAGGGTTAATAATAAAACAATTAAGTGCCAGAATTCGGAGAAGGGTCTGGGGAAAATTTCTTGATGTAATATATAACAGTTTTAGACCAGGTTCTGGAAAGGGGGCTGGATACTTTTTAGAGTAATAATAAACAAGTTAAGTGACCGGGGGTTCTGGGGAAAGGGGTCGGAATTTTTAGATGTAATAATAGAACAAGTTATAGACCCGGGTTTGGAGAAGGGTCTGGAACTTTTGATGTAATTAAAAACACAAGTTAAGTGACCGGGTTTGGAAGAAGGGCTGGGTACATTTCAATGTAATTATTTTTTGGAAATTTTTTCTGATCCAGGATTTATTTTCCAATTTCCAGTTTAATCCCTAAAACTGGACATTTAAAATTCTACGCATGGGGTTTTTGCTTCCCCCCCCTGGGTCCCACCGCAGGACATTAGGCTGAACTTGATGGACGTCTGTCTTTTTTCAGCCTTAGGTTCGGGGTCACATCTGCGCTGAAGGTTTCATTTGGTTAAAATGGACACAAAAGAATCTGTTTTACAACAGACACCAATGGCGCCCGATGGACCCTACTGCTTACAATGGATAGGCCAGGTTTCCGCAGTCGTTTCTGTCGTTTGGATGGAAGAGATAGTGCAAGTTGTTCTTATACCTGACAGAATATGTATGTGTGAACCAGGCCTTATAATCTATGCAGCAATGTAGCTATGTCATTGTCTGCATTGTGTTCCTGTGAGGGGTTAGCCACCGCCTTCTTTAAACTTCCACCATAGGCCCTCCAAACCCCCTTTCCCCCCCTCAGTACTAGCTCCCAATGTCCAAGGGGGCTGCTCCAAAAGGGGCTTTTAGGGAACGTCCGTATAGGGGCTGAGGTCGGAGGTTCCTCTTTGGGCTCGATCCTACAGGCAGAGCAATGTGGATTTGGCAGTGGAATAAAGCAGAGCATTAATAAAATATTGTTGCCAAGAGAATACAAAGCTGGAGCTTAACACGCCCGCACCTCTCACGGCCCTGACATGTCGCTGTCACAGCCACTTTGTGCCCGGGAATTTTAGGGGACTCTGACTAAAGATGACAGCGAAAGCTAAGCAACGATTTAAAATGTTGTTAAAATAACCATCTCTGTATTCACCAAGGACTCTGCTAACGCGCCCCACTCCCCTAACAGGGCAACTGCAAGTGAAAGATTCCCTGCTGCTGCCCCTGCTGAAAAAAAAAAAAAAATAAAAATGGGTGCAAAAATTCACTCCTCACAGCTCTCAAGATCTCTGCATCCTGTAAGTGAATAGAAACTTTCTCATTTACATCTAGAAGATAAAATCCTGTACAGACCTAATGCTTTATACAGCATGTAGGTTATAGCCCCCTGTAAGTTATAGCCCGCTGTGGATTATATGGCCCCTGTGGGTTATTGGCCCCCTGTAGGTTATATGGCCCCTCTAGGTTATATGGCCCATGTAGGATATAGCCCCCTGTAGGTTATTGGCCCCCTGTAGGTTATATGGCCCCTGTAGGTGATATGCCCCCTGTAGGTTATAAGGCCCCTGTAGGATATAGCACACCTCTAGGTTATATGGCCCCTCTAGGATATAGGCCACCCCTGTAGATTAAAAGGTTCCTGTAGGATATAGCCCCCCTGTAGTTTATAAGGCCCCTGTAGGATATAGCCCCCTGTAGTTTATAAGGCCCCTGTAGGATATAGCCCTCCTGTAGTTTATAAGGCCCCTGTAGGATATAGCCCCCCTGTAGTTTATAAGGCCCCTGTAGGATAAAAACCCCCTGTAGCTTATAAGGCCCCTGTAGGATATAGCCTCCTGGATTATATAGCCCCCTTTTTAAAGGTTATTACCCCTGGCCCCATGTAGGATTATATCCCCCTGTAGGTTTAAAAGGCCCCTTAGGATATTTTAAAAGAAAAAAAAAAAAAACCCTCCCCTGTAGATTAATTTTTGGTTTTTCCCAATCCCCCAGGGTTAGAAAAAACAAAACCCCCTGTAAAAGGGATTATATGGGGCCCCTGTAGGATATAGCCTCCCTGTAGGTTATAAGCCCCCCTGTAGGTTATAGCCCCCCTGTAGGTTATATGGCCCCTGTACTATATAGCCCCTGTAGATTATGTGACGCCTGTAGGATATAGCCCCCTGTAGGTTATAAGGCCCCTGTTGGATATAGCCTCCTGTATTATATAGCCCCCCTGTAGTTATGTGGCCCCTGTAGGATATAGCCCACTGTATGTAAAAAAAAAATATATAAAAAAATGCTACTTACCTTTCCGCACTCCCCGGCCGGGGACCTCGCTTCGGGAGCCGATTTCCGGCGTGAGCGGCGTGACATCATCATACCGCCGGGACGTGGCTCTCAGGATATTCTTGACCGGAAGCCTATGGGCTTTCAGCCTAGGAAATACATTGGTGCAGGAGGCCATGACATGCCCTCCTGCGGTGCTTAAAGATGTGGCGGATTCGGGCCTGCACACAGACGTGCCGCCGGACCCACCGCAGGGGTCGGTTCACATCACTGGGCAGGGTAGGTTGCTGCCTGGGAGGGCCCCCTGTGCTCGTGGGGCCCTTGGGCAACCGCCTACCCTGCCCAATGGAAGGGATGGCTCTGGATGAACTGGTTTCTGCAGCCCGAGACCAGACTCTAGAAGATTTGGTAAGAAGTTCAGGCAGAGCCCTGTATTTTTATAGAGTGAATTATAGTTTACTATTTGATAAGTCTTCTTGCCTAAGGAAGAAGACTGTTCCTGTGGAAGAAGATAGACACAACCCTCCGGGGCCGCCGGGCTCTGCTCACCGGGGAATACGTCATCTGTAGCATCCAGCGCCGCACAAGAATACCTCATGCACTGAACTCAGACCGCAGGGACGTCTTATCGTCATTGTGGGCCCCGAGCTGAGCAGTGCAGTGCGCCCTACACAGATAGGGGACATCCCAGCAGGCTATGCCCAAACATGACACCAGATAAGGGCACGCCTCTCTCTACCCCCAAACAGACCCAAGACACCCCACTGACATCTCGCAGGCAGCCTGCAACCTACATGACTATTTGGCAAAGCAGGGAGCCGATAGCTTCCTGCTCCATCATGGATTTTAGGTCTGTGCATGTCCTAAGACCACACAAACAGTTAAATAAGCATCATCCACCCAGGGATCCCGAACATGTGCCAAGGACACACATTCAACCACAAGCCCCCATGTTTCTGGGACCCCCAGGCAACTACCTAGTGGACCCAATGAATATGATGGCCCAGGCCCCTGAGCTGTAAATGGGCCCTTTGTTCTCTCTTACCTTTTCCTAGAGCATCCTCTTATGTCTGTCCAATAATTCATCACTGCTTCATATAAATTCATTAGTTTAGACATTTACATGCAATCTAATAGTGGAACGCTGCTTTAAAGAGATATTGGACCCCTCACCTGTTGGGCCGCTGTGCAGTACTGGTCAGTGCAGCAATGGTCAGGGTAGTACTGGTCAGGGCAGTAATGGTCAGTGCAGTAATGGTCAGGGCAGTAATGGTCAGGGCAGTTATGGTCAGGGCAGTTATGGTCAGGGCAGTAATGGTCAGGGCAGTTATGGTCAGGGCAGTTATGGTCAGGGCAGTAATGGTCAGGGCAGTTATGGTCAGGGCAGTAATGGTCAGGGCAGTAATGGTCAGTGCAGTAATGGTCAGGGCAGTAATGGTCAGTGCAGTAATGGTCAGTGCAGTAATGGTCAGGGCAGTAATGGTCAGGGCAGTAATGGTCAGTGCAGTAATGGTCAGGGCAGTAATGGTCAGTGCAGTAATGGTCAGTGCAGTAATGGTCAGGGTAGTAATGGTCAGTGCAGTAATGGTCAAGGCAGCAATGGGGTCAGTGCAGTAATGCTCAGGGCAGTAATGGTCAGTGCAGTAATGGTCAGGGCAGTAATGGTCCAAAAATGGTAGTACTGGTCAGGTGAGTATTCCGGTCAGTGTTTTAGTAATGGTCAGGGCAGTAATGGTCAGGGCAGTACTGGTCAGGGCAGTAATGGTCAGGGCAGTAATGGTCAGGGCAGTACGGGTAGAGGCCAGTATGGTCCCCTGGGGCTAGTAATGGTCAGGGCAGTAATCGGGCATTGGGAGTAAGTAGGGCAGTTTTGGCAGTAATGGTCAGGGCAGTTATGACAGCTTTGTGCAGTAATTGGGGTCAGGGCAGTAATGGCAGGGCAGTAACAATTGGTCCCGTTGTAGTAAATGGTCAGGGAGTAATGGTCAGGGCAGTACTGGTCAGGGCAGTAATGGTCAGTTCAGTAATGGTCAGGGCAGTACTGGTCAGTGCAGTAATGGTCAGGGCAGTAATGGTCAGTGCAGTAATGGTCAGTGCAGTAATGGTCAGGGCAGTAATGGTCAGTGCAGTAATGGTCAGGGCAGTAATGGTCAGTGCAGTAATGGTCAGGGCAGTAATGGTCAGGGCAGTAATGGTCAGGGCAGTAATGGTCAGGGCAGTAATGGTCAGTGTAGTAATGGTCAGGGCAGTACTGGTCAGTGCAGTGATGGTCAGGGCAGTAATGGTCAGTGCAGTAATGGTCAGGGCAGTACTGGTCAGTGCAGTAATGGTCAAGGCAGCAATGGGGTCAGTGCAGTAATGTCAGGGCAGTAATCGGGGTCAGGCAGTATATGGTCAGGGCAGTAATGGTCAGTGAGTAATGGTTCAGTATAGTAAATGGTCAGGGGCAGTATGGTCAAAGGGAGAATGGGGTCAGTGCAGTAATGGTCAGGGCAGTAATGGTCAGGGCAGTAATGGTCAGTGTAGTAATGGTCAGGGCAGTACTGGTCAGTGCAGTGATGGTCAGGGCAGTAATGGTCAGTGCAGTAATGGTCAGGGCAGTAATGGTCAGGGCAGTAATGGTCAGTGCAGTAATGGTCAGGGCAATAATGATCAGTGCAGTAATGGTCAGGGCAGTAATGGTTAGGGCAGTAATGGTCAGGGCAGTAATGGTCAGTTTTCCAGTAATGGTCAGGGTGGCATAATGGTCAGGTAGTATGGTATGGGTCAGGGCAGTACTGGTCAGTGCAGTGATGGTCAGGGCAGTAAGGGTCAAGGCAGCAATGGGGTCAGCGCAGTAATGGTCAGTGCAGTAATGGTCAGTGTGTCCCATACAAGTCCCCTTTTCCTGTTTAAAATGGTAAATGAATATTTGCATGGACCGTCCTGCATTGAGGATCGTGGGTTCACTTTGTAGGACACGTTCTTGGTGCACGAGCAGGCGACCCGATCCCGTCCTCACATCCTCATCCTTCACTTTCATGAAAGTTTTAGCGCACGGCTGAGTTTCCCTTTCCCCGGTTTAGAGTCGCACTGGAACATTCAGTCACGGGGACATTATTTGCTATAATTTTGCAACATGTTAGCAGTAATAAGTTACTTTCCTGAGGACGTCCTTCCCCTCCAGCTCCGGGGGGGCGCAGCCGTCAATCATTATCTCTAATAGGGGGTAGCATTAATGCTGTGCACGACTTGTGCCGATAAATAGAAAAGTAATACATGCGCTGCACACACACAGAGCTAATGCTGCCGAAATGATAGCATTGCCGCTTTCCAGAGCAGCCACTTAGGTGAGGAGGGAGCGGGAGGAATGAACTTTTATACTGTATTTCTTCCCAGCAATTCAATATGATGATATAATTCACTCGATGTCCGTGCAGAGTCCAAGAAGATGTGTGAGCAGCTCCGGCTACTGCTGGTATTTAAAGGGCTATGACAGTGACTGGCCTGAAACATGTCAGGAAAGGTAAATAAAGATTATTCTTAGATACATTGCTGTTCTGAATTTCCTTTCTTTCAGAGTTAACGCAGTTCTTACTTCCTGCTTGTGCACAAAACCTTCCCTGGGTTACCGACCTCCTCTCTCTGCTCTAGCAGTGGTCGGGTGGGGACCACTCTCTCTGCTCTAGCATTTGGTCGGGCGGTGACCTCCTCTCTCTGCTCTAGCAGTGGTCAGGGGGGGACCTCCTCTCTTCTGCTCTAGCAGTGGTCGGGCCGGTGACCTCCTCTCTCTGCTCTAGCAGTGGTCGGGCTGGTGACCACCTCTATCTCTGCTCTAGCAGTGGTCGGCTGGTGACCCCCTTCTCTCTGGGTCTAGCAGTGGTCGGGTGGTGCCCACTCCCCTTTTTCTCTAGCGGTGGCCGGGCCGTGACCTCTTTTCTTGCTTAGCAGTGGCGGGCGGTGGGCACCCTCTCTCTGCTCTAGCCCGGGGGGGCCCCCCCCGGGCGGGTGACCTCCTCTCTCTGCTCTAGCAGTGGTCGGTCGGTGACCACCTCTCTTGCTCTAGCAGTGTCGGGCCGGTTTACCTCCTCTCTCTGCTCTAGCAGTGGGCGGGCCGGGGGACCACCTCTCTCTGCTCTACATCGTCGGGCTGGTGACCTCTCTTTTGCTCTAGCAGTGGTCGGGCCCGGTGACCTCCTCTCCTTCTCTAGCAGTGGTCGGGCGGTGACTTCTCTCTGTCTAGCAGTGGTCGGGGCGTGACTTCTTCTCCCCTAGAGTGGGGGCTGGTGGACCACCTCTCTCTTCTCTAGCAGGGGGTGGGCTGGGTGACCTCCTCTTCTCCTCTTAGCAGTGGTTGGGCGGTGACCCCTCTCTCTGCTCTAGCAGTGGTCGGGCCTGGTGACCCCTCTTTCTGCTCTAGCAGTGGTCGGGCTGGTGACCACCCTCTCTGCTCTAGCAGTGGTGGGGTGGTGACACCTCTCTCTGCTCTAGCGGTGGCCTGGTGACCCCCCCTCTCTCTCTCTAGCGTGGTTCAGGGGTTTACCCCCTCTTCTTTCTACAGTGGTCGGCCGGTGACCTCCCCTCTCTCCTAGCAGTGGTTTGGGCCGGTGACCCCCTCTTCTTTCTCTAGCAGTGGTCGGGGTGGGCCCCTCTCTCTGCTCTGCAATGGTTCGGGCTGGTGACCCCTCTCTCTGCTCTAGCAGTGGTGGGCTGGTGACCCCTTCTCTGCTTCTACAGTGTCGGGGCCGGTGACCCCTCTCCTCCTCTAGCAGTGGGGGCCTGTGACCTCCTCACTCTGTCTAGCAGTGGTCGGGCCGTGACCTCCTCTCTCTGCTTTAGCAGTGGCGGGCGGTGACCTCCTCTCTCTGCTCTAGCAGTGGTCGGGCGGTGACCCCTCTTTCTGCTCTAGCAGTGGTCGGGCTGGTGACCCCTCTCTCTCCCCTAGCAGTGGTCGGGATGGGGGACACCTCTCTCTGCTCTAGCAGTGGTCGGGCCGGTGACCCCCTCTCTCTCCTCTAGCAGTGGTCGGGTTGTGACCCTCTTTTCTGCTCTAGCAGTGGGCGGGGTGGTGACCTCCTCCTTTCTCTAGGGAGTGGTCGGGCTGGTGACCCCTTTTCTCTCTCTAGCAGTGGTGGGCAGTGACCTCCTCTATTTCTATTTAACAGTGGTTGGGCTGGTGACCTCCTCTCTCTCTTTAGCAGTGGCCGGCTGGTGACCTCCTCTCTTGCTCTAGCAGTGGTTGGGCTGGTGACCACCTTCTTCTGCTCTTTGCAGTGGTTGGGCTGGGACCCCTCTCTTGCTCTAGCAGTGGCGGGTGGTGACCCCCTCTCTCTCCTCTAGCGTGGTCGGGCCGGTGGGCCTCCTCTCTCTGTTCTAGCATGGCGGGCTGGGACCCCTCTCTCTGTTTTAGCAGTGGCGGGCCGGTGACCGCCTCTCTCTGCTCTTAGCAGTGGCGGGGTGGTGACCTCCTCTCTCTCTTAGCAGTGGTCGGGCTGGTGACCACCTCTCTCTCCCCTAGCAGTGGTTGGGCGGTGACCCTCCTTTCTCTGCTCTAGCATGGTTGGGCTGGGGACCCCTCTCTCTGCTCTAGCAGTGGCGGGCGGTGATCCTCTCTCTCTCTAGCAGTGGGGCTGGTGACCTCCTCTCTCTCCTAGGGAGTGGCTGGGCGGTGGGCCTCCTCTCTCTGTTCTAGCAGTGGGGCTGGTGACCTCCTCTCTCTTCTAGCAGTGGCCGGCTGGTGACCCCCTCTCTTTGTCTAGCAGTGGTTGGACTGGTGACACCTTTTCTCTGCTCTAAACAGTGGTTGGGCTGGTGACCTCCTCTTTTTCTGTTTTAGCAGTGGCGGCCCGGTGACCTCCCTCTCTCCTCTAGCAGTGGCGGGCCGGTGACCTCCTCTCTCTGTCTACAGGGGCGGTGGTGACCTCCTCTCTTGTCTAGCAGGCGGGCCGTTACCTCTCTCTCTGTTTAGCCCGGGTCGGGCGGTGACCCCTCTATTCTGCTCTAGAGTGTCGGGCTGGTGACCTCCTTCTCTGTTCTAGCAGTGGTCGGGGTGCTGACCCCTCTCTCTGCCCCTAGCAGTGGCGGGTGGTGACCTCCTCTCTCGCTCTAGCAGTGTCAGGCTGGTTTACCTCCTCTCTCTGTTAAACAGTGGTCGGGCCGGTGACCTTCTATCTCTACTCTAGCGTGGGGGCCTGGGGACCCCTCTCTCTGCTATAGCAGTGTCGGGGCTGGTGAACTCTCTCTGCTCTAGCAGTGGGGCGGGGGGTGAACCTCCTCTCTCTCCCCTAGCAGTGGTCGGGTGGTGACCTTTCCCCTTTTTTCTTAGCAAGTGGTCGGGCTGTGTTACCCCTTCTCCTGCTTTTAGCAGGGTCGGCTGAGGTTGACATCATTGTAGAAGTGTGGCTGGCTGAAAAACAAATTTCCCTTAAGAGGGTCGGGCCTTTTGAACACCCCCCTGCGCATTGCGAAACGGGGTGGGGACCATTCTTGCCAGGCAGGGTCCCGGTGAGCCTCTCTTGGTCAGCAAGTTTGGTTTCAGGATGGGGGCCTTTTCTGCTTACGTTTCGGGTGGGAATTAGCCCCAGGCCCGGTCGGGGTGGTGAAATCCTCCCCGCTCTTGATTTGGTCTGGTTTGGGGACCCCTTCTTTGCTCAGCAGTGGGGGGGCGGCTTGGACCCGACCTTTTTCTCTTTTTCTCCTAGGGATTGGTCAGGCCCGTTTACTCCCCTCTTCTCTGCCTCCCAAGTCTGGGTTGCCTCCTCTTCTCAGTTTTTGGGGAGGTTAGCCGGGTGGGGACCTCCCCTTTCTCCTTAGCGTGGTTTTTTAGGTGGTGCCTCCTCTCCCTTTGCCTTACCCTTGGGCCCTTTGACCACATTCTGCTCATAAAAACTGTGGTTTTTCTGGTGACCGGTTGTGTGTTCAGCAGTAACCCCGGGGGTACTAAACCTCCTTTTTTTTCTTACAGTGGGCGGGCCGGGGGACATCCCCTTCTTCTTTTGATCTTAAATCGGGTGGGGAAATCCTCTTGTTACATGGCCGGTTTTTAAAACCCCCTTTTCTTTGTTTAGCAGGGTTTGACTGCTGTCCAATCTCTTGCCCTAGAATTCGGGGTGGGGATGTCAAATTCCTGCTCTGAGATATTGCGGTTTGACCCCCTACTTTTCTTTCTCTTTGCCAGTTCCGCACGTGCCCTTCTTGCTCTACAGTGGGGGGCGGTGAGCTCTAACAAATATGGTATAAGAAGTTCTGGGATTTCCTGTATAAAGTGGCGTTTTCATGCTCTACGTTATCAGGTGGAAATATTGGAAGCCCGGCCAGGTCTCGCATCCCAGGTGAAGGATCCCTGCCCCCGCTCTCTGTATTCCTGGAGTCTATTGACTGGGGAGCTCGGCTTGCAGTACAGGGAGTGTGCAGTCAGCAGTGGGTGTCAGCGCTCTGTATCTCCTGATCCTTTCATCTTTTTGAGATCTTGTCTCCTCAGTGTTTTTATAATTGGCTCGAGCCTTTGCCTCGTCAGACATGTGCTCCTGACTCCTCGTGTTATTCTCTCCTAAGCTCTGCGGTTTCTGCTCCAAATGTCTCCTGCCTTCAGCTTTCGGGGACAGGACATAGACACCTGGGAGCTGTTACCGTCCGCCAGGTTAGTCCTCATTAGACGGTTTTCTTCAGCGCGCGCTCCCTCCATCTACTCTTCCTGACATTTAATCACAATGAAGAAGAGCCTTCTTACCCCAATTCATAGCTCATAACATGACTTGGATTTTTTAACTAAATAATAAAAAAAGTGATGCTGGGTTGTGTAGTTCAGCAGTAACGCCTGTCAAGAAGGAAGTAGCTAACTTCCCATCTTTTTAGGGGGCTTCACAGAAAAATGGGCGTGGCTTAACAGGTGACATCAGACGCCCAAAAAATATGCACCAAAATTTTAGCAAAATTGATACCAACTAATAAGTGGTGTCAACGTAGACCTGACAGTTTGATAAATCTATGGCATGTATTTATACACTGGATAAATGTGGCATATTGTATGTAGTCTAAGTTCACACTGTCCAAGTCTTTGGCAATATTGATAATTCTGCCCCAGTGTGTGTCAGAAATGTCTGCTCTGGAAATCACTTGTGTCCAAGATTATCAGACTCCATAACGGTTCTGCTTGCTACAAATAGCAGAAATTTACCAGCAACTGCATGACACCTGATCTGTTAGTACAGATCAGTGCAGACAGGTCCAGTTTAGAGGGGAGTTGCTTATTGTCAGTGTCATGCACACACTCACCAGCACGTGATGTGGGGGCCATTGTAATGGAGTTGATTTATTTCCTACCCCAGTTCTCTCTGCACTCACCTCTCACTCAGGCGACAAATCGAGCATAAATCACACCAAGACAGCTCCAGCACCTCAAAAATACTACACTCCCACCACCTTCCTTCAATAGTCAAAAAGAAAAAGGGAAATCAGAGGGAAGGGCTCTGATCCAAAAATACACTTACAAACGCTTACAGGGTTACCTCACTGCTCTCCAGCAGCTACAGGGTTAAAAACACTTCTTCAAGGTTATGGGTTCTTACAGCAGACAAGGACTAAGCTTATTCATTTTAATATTTAACAGTAAAAAGGTACAGTGCTTACATAAAAAATACAAAGACAATGAAAAATGACGTACATGCAAGTTTTGAAACAAAAGGGATAAAACAGAAAATTTCTAACACTTACAATGGTCGGTTTTCAGGTCCTGGGGCACGGAAGAAATGGAACACAGCTCAATCAGAAATTGAACCCCAAACTATGTACAAAGATGTGAGCCTAGACAATGTCTCTTATAGGCCCAAATAACCATCTCAGGTTTCCAAACCTCCCATCAGCTAATTATGATAATTAGACTGTATCTGACTGGCTGG
This sequence comes from Phyllomedusa bahiana, assembly GCA_025379985.1. Classification (NCBI taxonomy): domain Eukaryota; kingdom Metazoa; phylum Chordata; class Amphibia; order Anura; family Hylidae; genus Phyllomedusa; species Phyllomedusa bahiana. Next base: position 19,094 of record JAODAL010008100.1, read on the forward strand.
GAATATGATGAGGGGGTGGACTCCTGATCCTTAATGATGATTGTTGCTCACTTTACCCACTAGATAGCATCCACAGGCTGTTCTTCAGTTTGAAGAGGTCAGTTGACCCCGGACCTTTCTACGACCAGTGTTTTATGGCTCGGGACAGGACACAGGGCACATCTGCCTGGCTTTTCTTGTTATATCCTATTGGAGTTTGTATATACTAAAGGCCATAAAATTGCCATAAATATGCTGCTTAGCAGATACAGCACCGGGTCATGTAAACAAGGGGGTAACAAGAATTGTGTTAAGGGCTATGTGATTTTCTACAGGCTTGGGCTGCAAATTCCATTTCCAAGGGGGGGTGGAGATCTCACAAGCAACATAAATATATGGTATCCACAACACATGCATGGCTACAGCAATATCGAATACACATCATTTCTAGTGTACTACATTACATACACAGGGTTACAACAGTGCAGAATATACTCTACATAACATACAGTTCTATGACAGCTACAAACAGACCTTATGATCATATCATAGCTGCCCTGCCCATTTTCCTCTCAGTCAGTCTCTCTATAAAGTTTAAAATTCCTGTCAGGAGTGCACTAATCTCTCCCTTGCTCAACTTGCCTTATTCAGAGCAACCGCCCCAAAATGGCTGACCCCTGATTGGAACCTATCCTGAACAAACCCTGATCTTAATCAGGGAGCAGACAATGTACAAAAGACAAACAGGGCACAGACAAAACAGAAAAAAAGCAGTTGAAGGAGGTCAGAGGAGCCGAGGTCAACCTGGGTGAGAACCCGATACAATATAACTAAATAGGAGAGTAACTGAACAAGCCAAAGTCCAGAACCAGAGAAACACCTACTCTAAAGCAAAAGCACAGAGACTAAAGCCAGGACACAAAAGCAATCACAGGCACTAAGCAAACAGATGGGTTTATATGCTTGCCCTAGCCAGGGATTGAATTCAGAGACTTAACCTCTAAACTCAGGCTGAGGCTCAGACAGGGGAAGACACACGTTGCTGACAGTTCCGTAGTTTTGGCAGCATGGTGAAGATTATAGCATAAACTTTGTGCGCCCATGTCCATTGGGTATTCGGGTTAGGGGTTCTGTGGTCTTTTATTACACTTCTTGAATGTATTTATGACCTTGACTTTCCTGGTGATATCTGACTGCTGGGAGCCCTTGTTGGGAACCAGGAAAGGTGATTAATTTAGGTGAAGCCAATTTTAACGGCCTTGTACCAACAGACATTATTACACCGCACATGCATCTATGATCTTTACTTTTAAGCAATACTTATCTCTACTACATGTTGGATGCCACATAAAAGGAGCAACAGAAGTGGTGATGCTATGATTAAGAACGACCTTGTTGGAAATGCGTCACCACATCTTTTTCCTGCTGACCACAGCGCACGTATTATTGCAACACGGAATAAAGATTTTTGATATTTTACTAAACTAATCTTTCTCATGAGCACTCTCCTGTACTGGGAACTCCCATAGAATGGAATGGAGAGAAAACAGTGCTCCCCTGCACTGGGAACACCCATAGAACAGAATGGAGAACACAGCGCTCCCTTGTACTGGGAACTCCCATAGAGGAGAATGGAGAACACAGCGCTCCCCTGTACTGGGAACTCCCATAGAGGAGAATGGAGAACACAGAGCTCCCATGTACTGGGAACTCCCATAGAACAGAATGGAGAACACAGCGCTCCTCTGTACTGGGAACTCACATAGAGGAGAATGGCGAACACAACGCTCCCCTGTACTGGGAACTCCCATAGAGGAGAATGGAGAACACAACGCTTCCCTGTACTGGGAACTCCCATAGAACAGAATGGAGAACACAGCGCTCCCCTGTACTGGGAACTCCCATAGTACAGAATGGACAACCCAGCGCTCCCCTGTACGGGGAACTCCCATAGTGCAGAATGGAGAACACAGCGCTCCCTGTACTGGGAACTCCCATAGAACAGAATGGAGAACACAGCGCTCCCTTGTACTGGGAACTCCCATAGAACAGAATGGAGAACACAGCGCTCCCTGTACCGGGAACTCTCATAGAACAGAATGCAGAACACAGCGCTCCCCTGTACTGGGAACTCCCATAGAACAGAATGGAGAACACAGTGCTCCCCTGTACTGGGAACTCCCATAGAGGAGAATGGAGAGAACACAGTGCTCCCCTGTACTGGGAACTCCCATAGAACAGAATGGAGAACACAGTGCTTCCCTGTACTGGGAACTCCCATAGAACAGAATGGAGAACACAGTGCTTCCCTGTACTGGGAACTCCCATAGAACAGAATGGAGAACACAGCACTCCCCTTTACCAGGAACTCCCATAGAACAGAATGGAGAACATAGAGCTGCCCTGTACTGGGAACTCCCATAGAACAGAACGGAGAACACAGCGCTGCCCTGTACTGGGAACTGGTGAGAGGAGCCCTGGAAGCAATATTGGCTTTTTTGACATTTTTGGGCTGCTCCAGTTCTCTGTAGGTAATTGTATGGCTCCCGAGTGCACACATTATTTTCCACTCTCTGCTCCGTGACTTTATTAATTACCAACTGCAAAACCAAGAACTGTAAACGGACGGAGTAAAATCAGTGAAATGGGAAAGGTCGGAGTCTGTCGCAGCCGCGGGTGTAAATGTCCGCGGCTCTACGGTAAATTGTACAAGGGGGAAATCCAATCTATTTCAGCCCCGGGGGTGATGAGCAGCGCGCCCCTGCGTCTCCGTGTATTGGGACCAGAGGCGTAACTTCAAGCTCTTGGGCCCTAGAGCAAAAAGTGAAATGGGCCCCCCAGTTTCCATGCACCATTTACAAAACTGTTGTTTTCTTATGTGGCAGAAGGGCTCTTGGGCCCCCTCAGGCTGCTGGGCCCGGTATCGACTGCTACCGCTGCACCCCCTGTAGCTACGCCCCTGATTGGGACCATGTTGTACTTGGGTGATTATCAGATTTCTCACTCGTCCCCGCGCCCCGAACCCGTCGGCCCATTTCTTGCCTCTTTAGGGAGTCTAATGAAGAGAGCAGTCGCAGAGGTGACGAAATCAGCCGTCTGCAGAGCGTCTCGCCCGACTCTTCCTCCCTCAGCAGCTCCAGACGTCACTTATTGTGTTTACTGAAGATGGTTTCAGATGATAAAAGCGCATTGCAGTCGGATCCTCCAGAGAACGCGGCCGCCTCAAATCAGAGCAACCAAAGCTAAATAATTAGTGAGAAAGCGCAGAGAACAAGACAGAGGTGACGGGAGCCGCTCTCCTGCAATTCAGCATCTAAGGGATGGATTAAAGACTACACAAATCAAGCCGGGGTGCGCTGCTGTTAATGCGTCCCCCAGGACCCCGGCCGCGCTTACTTATCCCAGACACCTCACAAGGTGACGCTTTCTGAAATATCTGAGGATCGCAGTCCGAAGAGTCAAGGGACCGAACTCCTCACCGACATGATCATCCAGCTGGATGGCCACAAGGGGATTACCGGTAGTCCCCAGGCTTAAGATTGTGAACCCTGTGGCCCCAAAATCACTCTACTGCTGGGTCCTAAGAATCAACTTCACTGCTGGGCCCCAAGAATCAACTCCACTGATGGGCCCCAGGAATCAACTCCACTGGTGGGCCCCTAGAATAATTTCCATGGTGGACCCAAATCATCTCATGTGGCCTCAAATCAACCCACGACCCCAAGAGTTATCTCCACTGGTGGGCCGCAAGAATCAACTCCACTGGTGGAACCCTAGAATCATCTCCACTGGTGGAAGCCAAGAATCAGCCCCACTGGTGGCTCCAAGAATCATCTCCACTGGTGGGACCCAGGATTCATCTCCACTGATGGTCCCCAAGAATCATCTCCACTGGTGGGACCCAGGAATCATCTCCACTGATGGGACCCAGGAATCATCTCCACTGATGGTCCCAAGGAATCAACTCCACTGGTGGCCCCAAGAATCAACCCCACTGGTGGACCCCAAGAATTATCTCCACTGGTGGACCCCAAGAATTATCTCCACTGGTGGACCCCAAGAATCACCTCCACTGGTAGGCCCCAAGAATCAACTCCACTGCTGGAACCCTACAATCATCTCCACTGTTGGTCCCCAAGAATCATCTCCACTGGTGGCCCAAGGAATCAACTCCACTGGTGGGTACGAAGAATCACCTCCACTGGTGGGCCCCAAGAATCACCTCCACTGGTGGGTCCCAAGAATCATCTCCACTGGTGGGTACAAGAATCACCTCCACTGGTGGACCCCAAGAAACCATCTCCACTGGGTCCCAGAATCACCCATGTGGCCCCAAGAATCCTCTCCACTGGTGGCCCCAAGAATCACCTCCACTGGTGGCCCCCAAGAATCCTCTCCACTGTGGGCCCCAGAACATCTCCACTGGTGGCCCCAAGAATCCTCTCCACTGGTGGGCCCCAAGAATCACCTCCACTGGTGGGCCCAAGAATCATCTCCACTGGTGGGCCCCAAGAATCCTCTCCACTGGTGGGCCCCAAGAATTATCTCCACTGGTGGCCCCAAGAAACATTTTGAATTACAATAAAACAAAGCCTAACATATCATGGGGAAAAAAATTAAAACGTGAAAAACTGTTTTTTATTTTTTTTACTATTTTCCCTCGCATTTACAAAAAAATAATAAAGGAACATAAAAATAAACCTAATCACAAAAAATGGCGGAAAAAGTATTAGGATAACCACGAAAGCGTTATAGCATTTAAACCCATTTGTACGAAGGAAAAGATAAATGTGCCCATTGAGGAAGGAGGGTGCACGGCCCGGGCAGGAAGGAGGGTGCACGGCCCGGGCAGGAAGGGGAGGGGTGCACGGAATCGGCCGGGCAGGAAGGAGGGTGCACGGCCCGGGCAGGAAGGAGGGTGCACGGCCCGAGGCAGAAGGAGGGTGCACGGCCAGGTAGGAAGGAGGGTGCACGGCCCGGCAGGAAGGAGGGTGCACGGCCCGGCAGGAAGGTGGGTGCACGGCCCGGCAGGAAGGAGGGTGCACGGCCCTGGCAGGAAGGAGGGTGCACAGCCCGGGCAGGAAGGAGGGTGCACGGCCCGGGCAGGAAGGAGGGTGCACGGCCAAGGCAGGAAGGAGGGTGCACGGCCCTGGCAGGAAGGAGGGTGCACGGCCCGGGCAGGAAGGAGGGTGCACGGCCCGGGCAGGAAGGAGGGTGCACGGCCCGGGCAGGAAGGAGGGTGCACGGCCCGGGCAGGAAGGAGGGTGCACGGCCCTGGTAGGAAGGAAGGTGTGCACGGCCCGGTCAGGAAGGAGGGTTGCACTGCCCTGGCAAGGAAGGAGGGCACGGCCGCTGGCAGGGAGGAGGGGTGCACGCCCGTGCAGGAAGGAGGGTGCAGCGGCCCGGGCAGGAAGGAGGCGGTGCAGCGGCCCGTGCAGGAAGGAGGGTGCACGTGAGGGCAGGAAACTGGTTAAATAGGGGGCTGTTTGCTTATTTGCCCATAATCTAATTTTTGTTTTAGTGATTGAAAGCAGAAGGTTGTTGAATAGGAATGTTTTTTTATTTTTTTGCACTCACTATAGATAAAGAGGAGGAACGAAGCTCCCAAACATCTGTGCCGCCGGCTGCTCGCGCTGCCGCACATTACATCAATGGTCTCCTCCTAGCTAAAATAACTGCAAAAATCCCGTTCTGATTCGCTCCCCGGTAAAGAAGCCGAGAAATGTCCTCCATAAAACTGCGCGGAGCCGCTCCTCCAGACGGCTGCATATCATGGAAGACGACGCTTCCAGGTGATTGTAAACGCGCGCACACACGGGCATCTGTATGCCTCAGTAAGACTAGAATTACAGGTTCACAGACGGCGACATAGATTCACTGCAGCAAGAAAAACCTCGACATTTTCCCAAAAAGCCCAAATTTATTCTCTATATATTTTGTGTTCACAAAATGAAAGGAGACGGAGAAGGAGGATGATGGGAAGCGTCCACCAAACGCTGTGAATGTCATAGGGGCTATATACCAATGCACTTCATCGGGACTATACCATCACAGCTGTTAACTGCTCTCACCGAGGTTATATACAGTGCACTCACCGGGGATATATACAGTGCAGTCACTGGGGCTATATACAGTGCACTCACCGGGATTATATACAGTGCACTCAGCGGGGTTATATACAGTGCACTCACTGGGGTTATATACAGTGCACTCACTGGGACTATATACAGTGCTCTCACCGAGGTTATATACACTGCACTCACTGGGGCTATATACAGTGCACTACCGGGACTATATACCATGCTCTCACCGGGACTATATACAGTGCTCTCATCAGCGCTATATACAGTGCTCTCACCGGGACTATATACAGTGCAGTAACCGGGGTTATATACAGTGCAGTCTACCGGGCGCCATGTTACAGTCACTCACCGGGGCTAATATAGTGCACTCAACCGGGTTATATACAGTGCACTCACCGGGGCCAAGTACAGTGCACTTACCGGGGCTATATATAGTGCACTCACTGGGGATATATACAGTGCACTCACCGGGGATATATACAGTGCACTCACCGGGATATATACAGTGCAGTCAGCGGGGATATATATAGTGCAGTTCACCAGGTATATCTAACAGTTCAATCCACCGGATAAATACAGTGCACTCACCCCGGGGCTATATACAGTGCACCTCAACTTGGGGATATATGCAGTGCAACTCACCGGGTTATATACATTGGCACCACCGGGGAAATATACCGTGGCAGCCAGCAGGGGGATATATACAGTGCAGTCACCAGGGATATATACAGTACAATCACCGGGGATATATACAGTGCACTCACCGGGGTTATATACAGTGCACTCACCGGGGTTATATACAGTGCACTCACCGGGGCTATATACAGTGCACTCACCGGGCTTTATACAGTAACAGTCCACCGGGCTATATACAATTGCACGTCACCGGGGATATATACAGTGCACTTACCGGGACTATATACAGTGCACTCACCGGGGATATATACATTGCACTCACCGGGGCTATATACAGTGCTCTCACCGTGGTTATATACAGTGCACTGACCGGGGCTATATACAGTGCACTCACCGGGGATATATACAGTGCAGTCACCGGGGTTATATACAGTGCACTCACCGGGACTATATACAGTGCAGTCACCGGTGTTATATACAGTGCACTCAACGGCACTATATACAGTGCACTCATCAGGACTATATACAGTGCACGCACCGTGAAATGACCAGAAAGCGTGAAACAATATTTAATGATATGAGAAAGGAGACGCGCTCGGGCCATCGTCCTCCAGGACACAGAGGCGGGAGCGCGTCCCGGAAGGTCCAGTCACACGCCAAGTACAGGGAGGCGGCCATGAAGGTATAATACAGACAGGATCCGAAATCTAACAAAATAAGTCAAAGGGGGTAGAGGTACCTACAGGCTAGTGAAGTTGAAACTACTGATACAAGAAAGCGTTACTGCAAGCAATGACGTCAACGGGAGCGACGGCGAGACTGGAGCGTGAGCCGATCCATGATGACCGCCCCCCCGGAGCCTGAGCCGATCCATGATGACCTCCCCCCCCGGAGCCTGAGCCGATCCATGATGACCTCCCCCCCGGAGCCTGAGCCGATCCATGATGACCTCTCCCCCCCCGGAGCCAGAGCCGATCCATGATGACCTCCCCCCCGGTGCGAGAGCCGATCCATGATGACCTTCCCCCCGGAGCCTGAGCCGATCCATGATGACCCCACCCCGGTGCTAGAGCCGATCCATGATGACCTTCCCCCCGGAGCCTGAGCCGATCCATGATGACCTCCCCCCCGGAGCCAGAGCCGATCCATGATGACCCCCCCCCCCGCCCACCCCGGTGCCAGAGCCAATCCATGATGACCTCCCCCCCGGAGCCTGAGCCGATTCATGATGACCTCCCCCCGGAGCCAGAGACGATCCATGATGACCCCCCCCCGGAGCCTGAGCCGATCCATGATGACCTCCCCCCCGGAGCCTGAGCCGATCCATGATGACCTCCCCCCACCCCCACCCCGGTGCCAGAGCCGATCTATGATGTCCGCCCCCCCGGAGCCAGAGCCGATACATGATGCCCCCCCCACCCCACCCCGGTGCCAGAGCCGATCCATGATGACCCCCCCCCCCCCCTCCACCCCAGAGCCGATCCATGATGACACCCCCCCCCCCCGGAGCCAGACCCGATCAATTATGACCCCACCCCGGTGCCAGAGCCGATCCATGATGACCCCCACCGCGCCGGTTGCCCGAGAGCCGATCCATGTTGACCCCACCCACCCCACCCGTTGCCAGGAGCCATCCATGATAACCTCCCCCCCGGAGCCAGCGCCGAGCCATGATGACCGCCCCCCCCGGGAGCCTGAAGCCAATCAAGATGACCCCCCCACCCAACCCCGTGCCAGAGCCCGATCCATGATGACCTCGCCCCCCCGGACCAGAGCTGATCCATGATGACACCCCCCACCCCACGCCAAGCGATCCATTGATGACCCTCCCCCCCGAAACCAGAGCCGATCCATGATGACCCACCCCCCGTGCCAGAGCCGATCCATGATAACCCCACCCCGGTGCCAGAGCCGATCCATGATGACCCCCCCCCCCGTGCCAGAAGAGAAAAGGGGGGAAGCCGATCCATGAATGACCCCACCCCGTTGCTAGAAGCCTGATCCGTGATGACCTCCCCCCCATGCCAAGAGCCGATTCCATGTTGACCCCCCCCCCCGGTGCCAGAGCCGATCCATGATGACCCCCACCCCGGTGCCAGAGCCGATCCATGATGACCCCCACTCCGGTGCCAGAGCTGATCCATGATGACCCCCTCCCCCCCCCCGGTGCCAGAGCCGATCCATGATGACCCCCACCCCGGTGCCAGAGCCGATCCATGATGACTCCCCTCCCGGTGCCAGCGCCGATCCATGATGACCCCCCCCCCGGTGCCCGAACCGATCCATGATGACTCCCCCCCCCCTGGTGCCAGAGCCGATCCATGATGCCTCCACGCCCCCCCCCCGGTGCCAGAAGCCGATCATGATGACCCCCACCCCGGTGCCAGAGCCGATCCATGATGACCCCCACCCCGGTGCTAGAGCCGATCCGTGATGACCTCCCCCCCAGTGCCAGAGCCGTTCCATGATGACCCCCCCCCCCGGTGCCAGAGCCGATCCATGATGACCCCCAACCCGGTGCCAGAGCCGATCCATGATGACACCCCCCCAGTGCCAGAGCCGATCCATGATGACCCCACCCCGGTGCCTGAGCCGATCCATGATGACTCCCCCCCCCCCGTGCCAGTGCCGATCCATGATGACCCCCACCCCGGTGCCAGAGCCGATCCATGATGACCCCCCCCCCGGTGCCAGAGCCGATCCATGATGACCCCCCCGGCGCCAGAGCCGATCCATGATGACCCCCACCCCGGTGCCAGAGCCGATCCATGATGAGTCCCCCTCCCCCCTCCGGTGCGAGAGACGATCCATGTTAACCCCCCCCCGTGCCAGAGCCGATCCATGATGTCCCCCCCCTGGTGCCAGAGCCGATCCATGATGACCGCCCCCCCTGCGCCAGAGCCAATCCCGTCCATGATGGAACCCCACCCCGGTGCCAGAGCCGATCCATGATGACCCCCCACCCCCCCCCCGGTGCCAGAGACGATCCATGATGAGTCCCCCTCCCCCCCCCATGGCCAGAGACATCCTGATAACCCCCCCAGTGTCCAGAGCCAGATCCATGATGTCCCCCCCACTGGTGCTCAGAGCCGAATCAGTGATGACCTCCCCCCCAGTGCCAGTGCCGATCATGATGTACCACCCCCCAGTGCCAGGCGTATCCATGGATGACTCCACTCCACCCCCATGCAGAGCCGATCCATGATGATCCCCCCCCCCAGTGCCAGAGACGATCCATGATGTCCCCCCCGCGGTGCCAGAGCCAGATCCATGATGACTCACCCCCTCCCCCCCCCCGGTGCCAGAGCCGATCCATGATGACTCCCCCCCCCCGTGTCAAGCCGAACCAAGATGGAACTCCCCCCCCGGTGCCAGAGCCAATCCATGATGACTCAACCCCCCCCCCTCCTCCGGTGCCAGAGCCGATCCATGATGACCGACCTCCCCCAGTGCGCAGAGACGATCCAAGAGTGATGTCCCCCCCCGGTGCCATGAGCCCGATCCTTGATACCACCACCCCCCCCCCCTCCTCACGGTTCAGAGCCTAGACCATGTATAACCCCCCCCTCAGTGCCAGAGCCGATCCATGATGACCCCCCCCAGTGCCATGGCCGATCCATGATGACTCCACCCCAGTGCCAGAGCCGATCCATGATGATCCCCCCCCCCCAGTGCCAGAGACGATCCATGATGTCCCCCCCTCCCGGTGCCAGAGCCGATCCAAAATGACTCCCCCTTCCCCCCCGGGGGCCAGAGCCGATAAATGAAGCCCCCCCCCCCCCCCGGAACGTAAACCCCTTTTTATTTTTTGGGGATTTGGCAGACTTTAAAAAAGGGGAGGGCAAACCCCTTTTTCTATCAAAAAAACATCAGAAGGGGGAAAATCCATCCCAGCCCATATCATCATCTAGGGGGAATTTTTCTGGGCAGAAAGGAGATTTTTCACCTGCGGGTTTGGGGGGAAGAAAGAGGAAGAGGAAAAGGAAAAAAGGGGAGGGGGCAATTAAAAAAAATAAAAAATCAGGGAAAAAACTACCCCTGGTTCGTCGTGGGTCCTCCCCCGAATCCCAGGGGGCCCTTTTTTTTTAGACAGACAGCCCCCACAATACCCACTGAAAAAAAAAGGGAATACTCCCAGAGAAAAAATCTGGGGATATTTCAATCATAAACCTTTCCCAACACAATCCCCGACACCCAAGAACGGGTTTGTTAAGAAGGGGGCTTCCCATTCTTTCCCCAAAAAACGTTTTAGGGGGGTTTTGAGGGGGAAAAGATCTCCCCCTTTTTTCGTCCGTAAGGTCAAATGGGCGAGATTTCTTCCAAAAAAAAAGGACAAAAAAAGAATGGAGGATTTGGGATAAATTTAAATTTGATCTAAGGGGGGTAAAAATTTTTGGTTGACCTCATTCAGGGGAAGAAAAGACCTCGGGGAGGGGGCCCTTTTTTCCCCTTTTTAGTTTTAAAGAGCAACGGGGGCCCCCCCCCCCAACCATCCCTTTTTCCCTTAAACTCTTTTCTCAAAACTGTCATTGGGGAATTTAGAGACTTAATGAAACCAGCAAGGGAACCAAAATAACCTTTCTAAAAATGAGAGATAGGCCCTTAATGATTAAGAAGGATCCCTCAAAAGACATAAAAGTCAGCGGGATAAGGGGGGAAATTTGGGGGTTTTAAAGGGAAATGTAAACCAATATAAATAAAATGTGTTTAGACTTTCCTTAAAGAAAAATTTTGGCTATGAAGTTTGAGGAAAAGACCCTAAAACCCAAACCCTTTTTTGGTACAATTTTTAAAGGGGGATGTTTGGATAAACCTTTGAGTAGTCATATAATTAGCAAACAAAATTTTCTTTTTTTTCCCTACCTGAGTTCCTGAAAAAGAGCAACGTTCTAGGGGCAAAACCCAAAGAAACAAAAGGGTTTTAATCCCCTAAAGGGGTACCCCCTAGAAACGGGGATAGGGAGTCTGACCCAAAATCTGGGTATTTAATTTGGAAAGAAATTTTTTGAAAATTTTTTTATTTTCCCGTTGCCCTCATATACAAAAAACGTCTGATTTACTTTTTAAAAATTAGAAGGTATAAACTTTTTGCCCCTAGGATACCCGGGTTGGTGGGGCATAAAAGGGTCAAAGGTTTTGTATTCATTTTAACCGCCGAAAAGGGGATTTTTTTAGTGTGAAATTTTTTCTTGAAAAACTCGAGGAACTCAATTCAATAAACACAATGAATTTATTCTCCCTTTTTAAAAATTTTAAAATGGAAAATAATATCTTTGTGTTTAAAATTTTTAGGGACTACCCCCCTTTCGGGGGGCACTGCGAGGGGGAGCCCCGATGGCCCCCAAAATTTATCAATTTTCCCCTTTGGGGCCCTGGGGGGGAGAACACCGGGGCCCCTTTAATGAAGAAGAAGAAAATTTTTGGACAGTTTCGTGTTGTGATGTGGCAAGATAAAATCGAACGCTTTTTCATACTAGGGAAAAGGAGAGTTTTGCCCCGCTTTTGCTAATTTTTGGGGAGTCCCTAAAAAATAAAAAATTTGGGTTTTAAGATTTACATTCACCCCAATTTAAATACCCCTTTAAACCTTCCCTTTTGCCCCTTACTTCTCCAAAAATGCTGACTACACTTTAAGTACAAAGGGTTTTTTTAAGAAAAAGAGACTGCCACCAATAGCCCCTAAGGGGGAAAAGTTGTAAACCCAGACCACTTTGGGGGGGGAAATTTCCTCGGGGGAAATTATCTCTGCCTAAGGAAAATTTTGCTCTGCCCCTTTTATACTTTTAAGATTTGGCAAAGGACCTTAGGGAGATTTTTCGCACAGGGATAAACCCCAATCTTCTCTCAAAGGGGCAAAATCAAAAGGCGATACAGGGGGCCCCCGGGGGTTGGTCTTCTGGCCCCTAAAAATTAACGGGATAATAATGGAGGGCTAAGAGAAAACGACCCTTTTCAAATCTTTGGGGGAAGAAAAACAACCCACGGGCCAGATAAAAAATCTAGGGGTATTTTCAAAAGTACTGGAGAAAAAACCTCCTGCGGGATGAATTTTGAAGGGGGATTTTTCCCTTTCTGCCCCCTCCAAAACGTACCGTAAAGGGGGGACCCCCCGGGCCCGGGACTGGGAGAACCTTTTTTGGGGGCCCCCGCAAAGGGAAACTTGGCAAGGTAGAAAACCAAATGGTTTTTTTCAAATGTGGAAATGTGAAAAATTTTGTCAAAAATTGCCCACAAACTGCAAAACTTTTGGGGAAAACACTGAAAATCCCAAAAAAATACACCTTTAAAGGTTTTTAAATCAACTGTTTTTTCGGTTGGGTTATCTATCAAGCCACTTCCCCCTTTGGGGGAAAAAAACTATGTTGGGAAAACAAAGCAGAGAGTTGAGGAAGAAAAATCGGTGAACACATTGTTTATATCAAGAAACAACATGATACAAACCCATTGCGAGGGCACATCGGGGAAAGCATGAGGGGAGGAAATGACGGGTATTCAATTCAAGGCATTGGAAATTAGGGAAAAAACCCCCTTTTAGAGGGGGGGACTGGGACAGACTCATTTTACAACTGAAACACAGTGGATATATAAACAAAAATGGTTTTAATTTTCCCAAAAGGGGGAATAGTCAATTTTCGTTTTATTTCTTCCTGAAAAATCCTCTCTCGGTATCTTTTTAAAAATTTATATAACCCTCATTAAAACACAGATTTCCCTTTATGGGGATTATTTATTCCTAAAACCTATATTTTAAAAACTAACTTTTATCTTATTAAATTTACTAACGTTATATATGTTCAAGAAATTTTAAAAATGCTTTGATATGGCTATCTGGTGCTAGTCTTTTTAAAATCCTCACACAAGGCACCCCTAGTATTCTCGTCAAACCTTTCCCCGGTTTCGGGGCCTTTTATTTTTGCGCCAACCCCTCATCCGACTGTTTTTTTTTGTGGGTCACATATCAACTTTGGGTTTTTTAATACATCGCGCCCGGGGCTTTTCATGACAATGCGCAAGCACCGCAGTGATGTTTGGGCTAAACCCTTTTTTTTGGGGCAGTCGCAGTACACTGGTTTGACCGCCCGGGGGCTGCCGTGTTTTGGGTTTTCCCCGCGTGCGCCTTCCATGTTTTATAGGGCGCACTGGCCCGGGGCAGCGCGGAGGGGCCCTAGTGAACTCCCGGGGCTGCCGGGCTTAAAAATTCGGACATGCCCCACTTTACTTTTTCCCCAAGGGCCCGGATTCGGCTATGCGTGATATACGTTTTGGGTAATATGTATAGGGAGCTTTTTTTTTCTCCCCTCTGGTTTTTTAGGAGTATCCCCGGGGGGGGGATATATATACCCCCCATTTTTGGGATTATGTTGTGGGACCGGGTAATTTCTCACATCCCCCATTTTGAGTTCCCAACATATGGGGAAAACAACCCCAAACCCCTTTTAGAAAAAGAGACCCCCCTGGGGTCCCTGTGATAGAAAAACTTTGGGGAAATTTAAGGGATCTTTTTAGTATGTTTTTTGGGGTTTGGTTTTTGGGAAATTTTAACAGTATTGGGAAAGGATTTTAATTTTTTTCGAATTGAAACCAACCAATAAATTGTTTTTTTTTTTTTGAAAATGGATTGGGGGTTTGTTTTTTGCGCATTTATCCATTTTGGCCTTGGTTTTTAAACGCCCTACTGAAATGCAGCTACCAGCCTTTGGGTTTTAATGGCGGGAGATAAATTTTTGGCAACCCTTTCCCGTAAAAACCCCAGGTCTTTGACTCGGTTTTTTGGTCTATTTAGGGATTTCCCACAGTTTCCCCTTTTGGGGGTGTTTGGTTACCCTTATTTTCCCTAATTTTAATTAAACCCTTTTTTGTGCCCTTACGCCGACTTTGGGGCCGTTTTTTGTAAACTCCACCTTTTTGGGAGACACATTTTCAATCAACTGTAATTTCCCTTTTGACCTATTGGCTTTACCTAGTAATATATAGGCGGGGCGTTATATAGGATACAGCGTAGGAGTTAATTACGGGGTCGCCCTTATCGGGGCGGTGTCTCCGCTGTGGTAGGCATCATAGGGTTCATGGTGTAGGTGACAGCTTAGGGTATTGTCCCTTTTTTTTGTGGTGCCCCCCCGGTGCCAAAAGCCGATCCATAATAACCCCCCCTTCCCCGGTGCCTCAACCGATCCATGATGACACCCCCCCCCCCCCCCCCGGTGGCCAGAACCGATCCATGATGACTCCCCCCCCGGTGCCAGAGCCGATCCATGATGATTCCCCCCCCCCCACTCCCGATGCCAGAGCCGATCCATGATGACTCACCCCGCCCCCGGGGCCAGAGCCGATCCATGATGACTCCCCCCCCCGGTGCCAGAGCCGATCCATGATGACTCCCCCCCCGCCCCCTGGTGCCAGAGCCGATCCATGATGACCCCCACCCCGGTGCCAGAGCCGATCCATGATGACCCCCACCCCGGTGCCAGCGCCGATCCATGATGACCCCCCCACCCCACCCCGGTGCCAGAGCCGATCCATGATGACCCCACCCCGGTGCCAGAGCCGATCCATGATGACCTCCCCCCCCCGGAGCCAGAGCTGATCCATGATGACTCCCCCCCCCCCGGTGCGACTCCCCCTCCCCCGGTGCCAGAGCCGATCCATGATGACTCCCCCCCCCCCGGTGCCAGAGCCGATCCATGATGACACCCCGCCATAACGAGGCACTGCAGGGACCCGACATCAGCCAGACTGGAGCCAGAGCCGATCCATGATGTCCCCCCCCTGGTGCCAGAGCCGATCCATGATGACCCCCCCCCCCCCTGGTGCCAGAGCTGATCCATGATGACCCCCCCCCTGCCAAAACGAGGCAATGCAGGGACCCGACATCAACCAGACTGGTGCCAGAGCCGATCCATTATGACCCCTCCCCCCCCATAACCAGGCAGTGCAAGGCCCGACATCAACCAGACTGGTGCTAGAGCCGATCCATTATGACCCCTCCCCCCCCCCATAACGAGGCTGTCGATCGGTGAAGGACCCGACATCAACCAGACTGGTGCCAGAGCCGATCCATGATGACCCCCCGCCATTACGAGGCTGTCGATCGGTGCAGGGACCTGCCATCAGCCAGACTGGTGCAAGAGCCTAAGAGATCCACAATGACCCCCCCCCCCCGCGCCCGCCATAACGAGGCTGTCTATCGGCGCAGGTCGGCAGCAAGGAGTATCCACAGGGCTGTGTTAGCTACGTTATGGGCATAACAGTGCAGTAGGGTCTCGTCAAATACATGGCATCACTCCAGAAGTAATCCAAAGGCATAATACTACTTCAGTGCTCACAACCACATAAAATATCCAAAGTCACCACATGCTTTATTACACTAAAAAAGAGGAACAACTCGACGCGTTTCATGCCTGCAGCAGCACTTCATCAGGATTCTTGGGGGCCACCAGAGGAGTTGATGTTTGAGGCCACCAGTGGAGATGATTCTTGGGGCCCACCAGAGGAGTTGATTCCTGGGGCCCACCAGTGGAGTTGATTCTTGGGGCCCACCAGTGGAGATGATTCTTGGGGCCACAGTGGAGATGATTCTTGGGGCTCACCAGTGGAAATGATTCTTGGGGCCACCAGTGGAGTTGATTCCTGGGGCCCACCAGTGGAGTTGATTCTTGGGGCCGCCAGAGGAGATGATTCTTGGGGCCACCAGTGGAGTTGATTCTTGGGGCCACCAGTGGAGATGATTCTTGAGGCCACCAGTGGAGTTAATTCTTGGGGCCCACCAGTGGAGTTGATACTTGGGCCCACCAGTGGAGATGATTCTTGGGGCCACCAGTGGAGATGATTATTGGGGCCCACGAGTGGAAATGATCCTTGGGGCCCACCAGTGGAGATGATTCTTTGGGCCACCAGTGGAGATGATTCTTGGAGCCCACCAGAGGAGATGATACTTGGGCTCCACCAGTGGAGTTGATTCTTGGGGCCACCAGTGGAGCTGATTTTGGGGCCACCAGTGGAGTTGAATCTTGGGACCCACCAGTGGAGATGATTTTGGGGCCACCAGTGGAGTTGATTCTTGGGGCCCACCAGTGGAAATGATTCTTGGAGCCCATCAGTGGAGATGATTCTTGGGGCCACCAGTGGAGATGATTCTTGGAGCCCACCAGTGGAGCTGATTTTTGGGGCCACCAGTGGAGATGATTCTTGGGGCTCATCAGTGGAGTTGATCCATTGGGGCCCACCAATGGAGATGATTCTTGGGGCCACCAATGGAGATGATTCTTGGGGCCACCAGTGGAGTTGATTCTTGGGGCCAACCTGTGAAGTTGATTTGTGGTTGGCCTCCAGTGGAGTTGATTCCAGGGTCCGCCCTACAACTACTTCACATGCCTCTTGCTTTCTACCTATTTCTCCCTAACCCAAGGCCTCCTATTCTCATTGGCCAATCAGAGGTTTCCTCTGCTCCTCTTTACTCCTGTCCAAACCTACCAACAGGGGTCAAAAGAAGTCCCTTTGCCCGGTGTACATCAGTATATCACACAAAAGGAAAGGTAAATAACAGGAGAACCCCGTATAAAGCATCCCCCATCTGCGTCCATGGTCACAAGCAATCCCAGCAAGTATATTTCTTCATTACGGTCTCTGTGGTCGTCCGCATGCCACCGCTCGGCGCGCTCTGTCCATCATCCTCTGCATCCACAGTCTCCAGCTCTAACACATTCATCATCCTCAGCCCAATTAAATCCTCCGGCGATGGAAACAATTTTTTGCTGCGGTTTAGATAAAACCTCCCCGGAGTCTCCGAAATTATGAATTCTGCGTTTCAAACTTCCAAGACTTGGAGACTTCTTTTTTCGAGAATTGAAGGACAATAGAAGGAGCAGCCGCTGCGAGGAAGTGTGTGACAGAGCGGTAATAACCTGTAGATAACAGTGGGACCTGCCCGGCCGTCTGTCTTCGGAGCCGGCGCGACGTCACATGGAGGCTGCTGGAATTAATCAGTTCCTGAAAAACAATTTCACAGGAGACTAAACTGAGAAGAGATAAAAGCCCCAAACACCCAGATTTCTGCAGGAAGGATTGTAATGTTCTGGTTTTTTTTTCTTCTTCTTCTAAAGAAAAATAAGAATCCTGAGAAAAGGACAAGACGCTTCCAGGATGGGGTTTAGCAGAGGTGGTCTCGCTACAAGGAGGAGCTTTCAGCATGTAGGGAACAGTAGATTAAAATATTTTCCAAATACATTGCTTTGTTTATTTTGCTTTGTTGAGGATCTGGCTTCAAATCCAGATCCAAGGCATTGATCAGATGCGTCACTGCTGGCACTGGCCATAGATATTGTGTCAGCCCGGACCCCTCCGAAAATTCATTTGAACATTGAGGGGATGAGCGGCCGCCACGCGCCTATGATGTGGGCTCATGTGCGCTGCATGGATCATATATCCAAAGAAGTGGAAGAGCCCTGGCTTTTCCTGGTGTATGGAGTTGGGGGTCTGCCATGCTGTCCCCATGAATGTTACATGACCCCTTGGTATTGCAGACTCAGATCAATCCCCACAAACTTTGACAAACCCCCCAGTCCCTAATACTGATGAACTTCCCATAAAAGAACACACGTGACTAAAATATATAAATATGAAATTTATCCTAAATAACTAAAACCCCTATGGGTGGTTCTACAGCTTCAGACTCCCACTTCCTTTTCAGGCTCTGGGCGGTTCTACAGCTTCAGACTCACACTTCCTGTTCAGGCTGTGGGTGGTTCTACAGCTTCAGGCTCCCACTTCCTGTTCAGGCTGTGGGTGGTTCTACAGTTTCAGACTCCCACTTCCTGTTCAGGCTGTGGAGGTTCTACAGCTTCAGGCTCCCACTTCCTGTTCAGGCTCTGGGCGATTCCACATCTTCAGGATCCCACTTCCTCTTTAGACTGTGGGTTGTTCTATAGCTTCAGGCTCCTACTTCCTGTTTAAGGCTGTGGGTGGTTCTACAGCTTTAGGCTCCCACTTCCTGTTCAGGCTGTGGGAGGATCTACAACTTCAGGCTCTCACTTCCTGTTCAGGCTGTGAGTGGTTCTACAGCTTCAAACTCACACTCCCAGTTCAGGCTGTGGGTGGGTCTACAGCTGAAGGATTCCACTTCCTGTTCAGGCTTTGGATGGTTCTACAACTTCATGCTCCCACTTCCTGTTCAGGCTGTGGGTGGTTAAACAGCCACAGGCTCCTACTTCCTGTTCAGGCTGTGGGTGGTTCTACAGCCTCAGGCTCCCACTTCCTGTTCAGGCT
This sequence comes from Phyllomedusa bahiana, assembly GCA_025379985.1. NCBI lineage: Eukaryota > Metazoa > Chordata > Amphibia > Anura > Hylidae > Phyllomedusa > Phyllomedusa bahiana. The sequence goes on from JAODAL010008100.1 coordinate 38,053, forward strand.
ATGGGTGGTTCTATAGCTTCAGGCTCTCACTTTCTGTTCAAGCTTTGGGTGGTGCTATAGCTTCAGGCTCCCGCTTAATGTTCAAGCATTGGGTGGTTCTATAGCTTAAGGCTCCCACTTCCTGTTAAGCCTTTGGGTGGTTCTATAGCTTCAGGCTCACACTAGGAGTTAAAACTTGTCATTAACTTCGGTAAACTTCTGGGCTAGGGGTAAGACTCAGAAGGGAGTGACTCACCAAGGTCTGATGCCAACTTTAAGAAATTAGAGAGTGAATAGAGGTGGTCAGTAGCTTAGAGAAGCTTGTGTACACTAGCAATAGATAACATCTCTTTTTAACACATAAGGAAGACGATTGCAAAATACATTGCTTTTTCGATTTTGCTTTATTCAGGAGTTCTATCTGAACAAAGTAAAATCAAAAAAGCAATGTTTTTGGCAATGGTCTTCCTTATATGCTGAAAGCCAATCGTTGTGGTAAGAGTTCCCCTTTAAAAGCATCCCTGGACCTCACAAGGAGCGATCTCACCCACCTATAGCGGCGCGCTGTACAATAGGCTCGGCTTTCCACAGACTCCGCTCTGCATCCATTTCCCTGATGAAAATACAAGTAGCCAAATGCAAAATTCCTTCCAGACGGCGAGATCGGAGGAGATTAATGGCAGCCGCCCCCAAACGGAGAGTGACAGCGGCGAGGAGCAGAGCGGCCGTCCCCTCCGCCCGGCTCCGTCCTGTCACTACCTCTCTATGGAGCAAAGCCCGGGTGTTAAATTGAGATTTGCTTTCCATTTCCATACATTAAACCTCAGCGTTCGCCCATTAGCCGCCCATCACTATTGATTTATGGAGAGGCTGCGGCGAGGGCCGGGGACGCCGCTGGCTCGATGCCTCCCACCACTAAAAGCTTTTATCATTGACTTTGTATTGTCACATGTCATCACATTGCACAACGACAACCGTCCTTCATTTCACAGAGCGGCGGATGAATGCAAGAAAGGAGGAAGAATGCAAGAGCAGCGGATGAGTGCAAGAGCGATGGATAAATGCAAGAGCGGCGGATGAATGCAAGAGTGGCGGATGAGTGCAAGAGCGATGGATAAATGCAAGAGCGGCGGAAGAATGCAAGAGCGGCGGATGAATGCAAGAGCGGCGGATGAATGCAAGAGCGGAGGAAGAATGCAAGAGCGATGGATAAATGCAAGAGTGGCGGATGAATGCAAGAGCGGCGGATGAATGCAAGAAAGGAGGATGAATGCAAGAGTGGCGGATGAGTGCAAGAGCGATGGATAAATGCAAGAGCGGCGGATGAATGCAAGAGCGGCGGATGAATGCAAGAGCGGCGGATGAATGCAAGAAAGGAGGATGAATGCAAGAAAGGAGGATGAATGCAAGAAAGGAGGATGAATGCAAGAGCGGCGGATGAATGCAAGAGAGGAGGATGAATGCAAGAGCGGCGGATAAATGCAAGAGTGGCGGATGAATGCAAGAAAGGAGGATGAATGCAAGAGGGGATGATGCAAGACGGGGATGAATTTCAAGAAAAGGGAGAATGCAACGGGGATGATGCAAGAGGGGGATGAAAACAAAGCGGCGATAAAACAAAGGGCGGATGATGCAAAGCAGGAAGAAAAGCAAAAAACGGGGAAAAGAAAGGGGGAATGCAAGAGGGAGAAAAAAAGCAAAGCGGGAAAATCAAGAGGGCGGATAATGCAGAGCGGCGGATGAAGCAAGAAAGGAGGAGAATGCAAAATGGCGGATGATCAAGAGGGGGAAATTCAAACGGGGAAAAAAAGAGGGGGATGATCAAGAGCGGGAAGAAACAAACGGGGGAAGAATCAAGAGCGGCGGATGAATGCAAAGGGGGAAGAATCAAAGCATGGGTAAAAAAAGGGGGTGGCATGAATGCAAGAGGGGGATGAATGCAAAAAGAGGATGAAGCAAGAGTGGCGATGAAACAAGAGGGGGGGTCGGGCTGAGTGGCAAGGAGCGAGGAAAAATCAAACGGCGGATGAGTGCAAAGCGGGGGGAAAGAATGCAAAAAGGGGGCGGAAAAATCAAAAGGGGCGGATGTGCAAACGGCGGGATTAATGCCCCAAAGAAAGGAGGGGGTTTTTAATCAAAAAGGGGTTTAATGCAAACCAAGAAACGCGCGGATAATGCAAGAGCGGCGGATGAATGCAAGAGTGGCGGATGAGTGCAAGAGTGGCGGATAAATGCAAGAGCGGCAGATGAATACAAGAGCGCGGAAAGAATGCAAGAGGGCAGAAAAAATCAAGAGTGGGGAGATGCAAAACGGAGGAAGAAAAACAAGAGCCGAAGAATCAAAAGCGGGGGAAGAAGAAAGCGGGGTGAATGCCAAGAAAAGGGAGATGAATCAAGAGCGGGGGAAGAATGCCCAAAAAAAGGAAATCAAGAGCGGGGAAAAAAATGCAAGAGGAGGGAATGCAAGAGCGCGGAAGAATGAAAAAGGAGGATGAATGCAAGAGCGGGGAACGGGGTGAACAAAGCGCGGAAGAAAGCAAGAAAAGGAAAGAATCAAGAGCGCGGAAAAAAGCAAGAAAAAGGGAATGCAAGAGGGGGGAAAGAATGCAAGAAAGAGGAGAATGCAAGAGCACGGAAGAAAGCAAGAAAGGAGGGGGAAAAACAAGAGGGCGGCGGGAAAAAAGCAAAAAGGGGGTGAAAAGCAAAAAGCGGGGGGGAAATTCAAGAAAGGGGATGAATCAAGAGGGCAAAAAATGCAAGAAAGGAGGATAATTGCAAAGACAGGAAAATGTGAAAAAGGGGAGAATCAAGGCGGCGGAAAAAATAAAAAGGGGGAAAAAAGGTTGTGATGCAAAAAGCCGGGGGTAATGCAAAAAGGAATGAATGCAAGACGGGGTGAATGCAAAAGCGGAATAAAAAAGAGGGCGATGAATGCAAGACGGCGGGTGAAAGAAAAACGGGGGTGAATCAAAAAGGGAAAGAAAACAAAAGCGGGAAGAAGCAAAACGGCGGAAGAAGGCAAAAAGCGGTGGGTGAAAGAAGAGCGACAGATAAAAAAGAGAAAAGCCGGCGTATTGAACCAAGGCGGAGGGGAAACCAAGGGGCAAAAGAAAAACAAACGGAGAAGCAAGGCGGCAAAAATGCAAAGTGGGGGGATTAACGAGAAGGCGGAAAATGCAAAAAAAAAGGAGGTGAATTTCAAGACGGCGCACACTCCCAAAACTTCCAGTGACAACCCGTTGAGAGTTCAATGCGCCATTTTTTTCAAAAATCCGTTAAACATTTCGGACAACAACAGTTTTCTGATGCAAACCACACCTGAAAACTGCCGCAGCCCCGTTCATGCAGGTGAACCTAAATGTTGCCCTTCACTAGCTCTCTGCCCCCCATCTCCGCCTCACACTCCTGCCCCGCGTATCGGAGATTTTTGGGGCCTCTCTCCTTCTTAACCTGCCTTTACCCGTCCCTTTCGCTGCTCGGCTTTTTGCTTTCTCTGCACGTTTTTCTTTCATATTTTATCCCTGGTCCCTTTTAGGAATTCCCCAAGACTTCCTCTCCAAGGGGAAAATTTTCATGATCTGACTTCAAACATCCAGAAAGAAAGCTCATGTGACAGGTCCTCCACTCCCAGCTATCTCTGTGACATGTCCTCCACTTCCAGCTATCTCTGTGGCATGTTCTCCACTCCCAGCTATCTCTGTGGCATGTCCTCCACTCCCAGCTATCTCTGTGTCATGTCCTCCACTCCCAGGTGTCTCTGTGGCATGTCCTCCACTCCCAGGTGTCTCTGTGGCATGTCCTCCACTCCCAGCTATCTCTGTGGCATGTCCTCCACTCCCAGCTATCTCTGTGGCATGTCCTCCACTCCCAGCTATCTCTGTGGCATGTCCTCCACTCCCGGCTATCTCTGTGGCATGTCCTCCACTCCCAGGTGTCTCTGTGGCATGTCCTCCACTCCCAGCTCTTCACTCCCAGCTATCTCCGTGGCATGTCCTCCACTCCCGGCTATCTCTGTGGCATGTCCTCCACTCCCAGGTGTCTCAGTGGCATGTCCTCCACTCCCAGGTGTCTCTGTGGCATGTCCTCCACTCCTGGCTATCTCTGTTTCAGGTCTTCCACTCCCGGCTCCTCACTCCAGGCTATCTCTGTTTCAGGTCTTCCACTCCTGGCTCCTCACTCCAGGCTATCTCTGTTTCAGGTCTTCCACTCCTGGCTCCTCACTCATGGCAATCTCTGTGACAGGTCCTCCACTCCCGGCTATCTCTGTGGCATGCCCTCAACTCTTGGCTCCTCACTCCATGCCATCTCTGTGACAGGTCCTCCACTCCCGGCTATATCTGTGGCAGGTCCTCCACTCCCGGCTATCTCTGTGACAGGTCCTCCACTCCCGGCTATCTCTGTGACAGGTCCTCCACTCCAGGCCATCTCTGTGACAGTTCCTCCACTCCCGCCTCCTCACTCCAGGCTATCTGTGTGGCAGGTCCTCCACTCCAGGCTATCTCTGTGACAAGTCCTCCACTCCAGGCCATCTCTGTGACATGGCCTCCACTCCAGGCTATCTCTGTGGACTAGGTCCTCCACTCCAGGCTATCTCTGTGACAGGTCCTCCACTCCAGGCTATCTCTGTGACAGGTCCTCCACTCCCGGCTATCTCTGTGACAGGTCCTCCACTCCCGGCTATCTCTGTGACAGGTCCTCCACTCCCGGCTATCTCTGTGACAGGTCCTCCACTCCCGGCTATCTCTGTGACAGGTCCTCCACTCCAGGCTATCTCTGTGACAGGTCCTCCACTCCAGGCTATCTCTGTGACAGGTCCTCCACTCCAGGCTATCTCTGTGACAGGTCCTCCACTCCAGGCTATCTCTGTGACAGGTCCTCCACTCCAGGCTATCTCTGTGACAGGTCCTCCACTCCAGGCTATCTCTGTGACAGGTCCTCCACTCCAGGCTATCTCTGTGACAGGTCCTCCACTCCAGGCTATCTCTGTGACAGGTCCTCCACTCCAGGCTCTCTCTGTGACAGTTCCTCCACTCCCGCCTCCTCACTCCAGGCTAACTGTGTGGCAGGACCTCCACTTCTGGCTCCAAAGTTCCAGCTAGCTCGGGGACAGGTCCTCCACTCCCGGCTCCTCACTAAAATCTAACACTGTGGCAGGTCCTCCACTCCCGACTCAATACTCCCGTATCGCTCTGTGGCATGTCATGCACTCCTGGCTACTCACTCCCGGCTATCACTGTGGCATGTCCTCCATTTCCGGCTCCTCACTCCAGGCTATCTCTGAGACAGGTCCTCCACTCCCGTCTCCTCACTCCAGGCTATCTCTGTGACAGGTCCTCCACTCCCGGCTCCTCACTCCAGGCTATCTCTGTGACAGGTCCTCTACTCCCGGCTCCTTATTCCCGGCTATATCTGTGGCAGTTACTCCACTCCCGGCTCCTCACTCCCGGCTATCTCTGTGACAGGTCCTCCACTCCCGGCTCCTCACTCCCGGCTATCTCTGTGGCAGGTCCTCCACTCCCGCCTCCTCACTCCCGGCTATCTCTGTTGCAGGTCCTCCACTCCCGGCTCCTCACTCCTGGCTATCTCTGTGGCAGGTCCTCCACTCCCGGCTCCTCACTCCCGGCTATCTCTGTGACAGTTCCTCCACTCCCGCCTCCTCACTCCAGGCTATCTCTGTGACAGTTCCTCCACTCCCGCCTCCTCACTCCAGGCTATCTCTGTGACAGTTCCTCCACTCCCGCCTCCTCACTCCAGGCTATCTCTGTGACAGTTCCTCCACTCCCGCCTCCTCACTCCCGGCTATCTCTGTGGCAGGTCCTCCACTCCCGGCTCCTCACTCCAGGCTATCTCTGTGGCAGTTCCTCCGCTCCCGGCTCCTCACTCCAGGCTCTCTCTGTGGCAGTTCCTCCGCTCCCACCTCCTCACTCCAGGTGATCTCTGTGACAGTTCCTCCGCTCCCACCTCCTCACTCCAGGCTATCTCTGTGACAGTTCCTCCACTCCCGGCTCCTCACTCCAGGTGATCTCTGTGACAGTTCCTCCACTCCCGCCTCCTCACTCCAGGCTATCTCTGTGACAGTTCCTCCACTCCCGCCTCCTCACTCCAGGCTATCTCTGTGACAGTTCCTCCACTCCCGCCTCCTCACTCCAGGCTATCTCTGTGACAGTTCCTCCACTCCCGCCTCCTCACTCCAGGCTATCTCTGTGACAGTTCCTCCACTCCCGCCTCCTCACTCCAAGGCTATCTCTGTGACAAGTCCTCCACTCCCGCCTCCTCACTACCGGCGATCTCTGTGACAGTTCCTCCACTCCCGGCTCCTTACTCCAGGCTATCTCTGTGACAGGTCCTCCACTCCCAGGCCATCTCTGTGACAGTTCCTCCACTCCCACCACCTCACTCCAAGGCTATCTCTGTGACAAGTCCTCCACTCCCGGCTCCTCACTCCAGGCTATCTCTGTGGCAGTTACTCCACTCCCGGCTCCTCACTCCCGGCTATCTCTGTGACAGGTCCTCCACTCCAGGCTATCTCTGTGACAGGTCCTCCACTCCAGGCTATCTCTGAGACAGGTCCTCCACTCCAGGCTATCTCTGTGACAGGTCCTCCACTCCAGGCTATCTCCCTGACAGGACCTCCACTCCAGTCTATCTCTTTGACAGGTGCTACACTCCTTGCTATCTCTGTGACAGGTCCTCCACTCCAGGCTATCTCTGTGACAGGTCCTCCACTCCAGGCTATCTCTGTGACAGGTCCTCCACTCCCGACTCATCACTCCCGGCTATCTCTGTTAGATTTCCTTCACTCCCGGCTATCTCTGTGACTGGTCCTACACTCCATGCTATATCAGTGACAGGTCCTCCACTCCAGGCTATCTCTGTGACAAGTCCTCACTCCAGGCTATCTCTGTGACAGGTCCTCCACTCCAGGCTATCTCTGTGACAGGTCCTCCACTCCAGGCTATCTCTGTGACAAGTCCTCCACTCCAGGCCATCTCTGTGACAGTTCCTCCACTCCCGCCTCCTCACTCCAGGCTATCTGGGTGGCAGGTCCTCCACTTCTGGCTCCTCACTTCCAGCTATCTCTGTGACAGGTCCTCCACTCCCGACTCTATACTCCCGGCTCTCTCTGTGGCATGTCATGCACTCCTGGCTCCTCACTCCCGGCTATCACTGTGGCAAGTCCTCAAATACCGGCTCCTCACTCCAGGCTATCTCTGAGACAGGTACTCCAATACCGGCTCCTCACTCCAGGCTATCTCTGAGACAGGTCCTCCACTCCCGACTCCTCACTCCAGGCTATCTCTGAGTCAGGTCCTCCACTCCCGGCTCCTCACTCCAGGCTATATCTGTGACAGGTCCTCTACTCCCGGCTCCTCATTCCCGGCTATATCTGTGGCAGTTACTCCACTCCCGGCTCCTCACTCCCGGCTATCTCTGTGGCAGGTCCTCCACTCCCGGCTCCTCACTCCCGGCTATCTCTGTGACAGGTCCTCCACTCCCGGCTCCTCACTCCAGGCTATCTCTGTGACAGGTCCTCCACTACAGCCTCCTCACTCCCGGCTATCTCTGTGGCAGGTCCTCCACTCCCGGCTCCTCCCCCCGGGGCTATCTTTGGCAGTACGCCCCCGCCTCCTAAACCCGGGCTATCTCTTGGACATTTCCCCTCCACCCCCGCCCCCTCACTCAGGCTTCCTGTGAAGTTCCCACCCCCCGGGCCCCTCACCCCGGCTTTCTGTGACAGTTCCCTCCACCCCCGCCTCCTCACTCCACTATCCTGTGCATTTCCCTCCCCCCCGCCTCCCACTCCAAAGGCTATCTCGTGAAAATCCTCCACCCCCCCCTCACTACCGGGCGATCTCTGTGACGTTCCTCCCCCCCCGCTCCTCACTCCGGTCTTCTCTGTGCGTTCCTCCACCCCCGCCCCCTCACTGAAAGGCTATTCTGTGACAATCCTCCATCCCGCCTCCCCACTCCGCGTCTTGGCAGTTCCTCCACTCCCGCTCCCACTCAAAGGCTTCTCTGTGAAAAGTCCTCCATCCCGCCCCCACTCCAGGCTATTCTGTGAAAATTCCCCCCTCCGGGTCCTCACTCCGGTGTCTCTGTACTTTCCCTCCACTCCCCGGTTTCCTCCCCAGTGATCTCGGACGGGTCCCCCACCCCGGCCCCTCCTCCGGTCATCTTGTGCAGGCCCTCCACCCCGGCTCTCCTCAGGCTTTCGTAAAATTTCCCCCACCCCCCGCCTTCCTCCCGGGCTACCTGGAAAATCCTCCCCCCGCCCCCTCATCCGGCGATCTTGGGAAGTGAAGGGATTGTACCTTTTTTACAACTGGATATTGCTACATTGTTTATCTTTGTTTATGATGTTTAGACAAATGAAAACTGTTTCCACTGGGCCAAATATAGTGCCGGAACTCCATATGTAGATTCCTCTGCTTTAAGACATTTTCCCCCCAACTCAAACCCACCCAAACCATGCCCTAATTTTTTCCCCTTTTTGAGAGTTTAAAAACTCCCTCCCGGGGCCCTCTACAGCGGTGCAGAGGTACGTCACTCCCAAGGTCCTGCAGCGAGGGGGCCAAAAGCCCCTCCTGCCTCTTAAGGGAACCAGCACACTTGGTTTCTGGGCCCTTTCACTTTTTGCATAGGGCCCCAGAGCTTCGGGTTTAGCCTCTGGCCCCCACCCCCTTTTTTCTAGTCTTTAAAGCCCTTCGGGTGTTTAAGGTACCTGAATTATCTTTTCTCACTGCAATTTCTTTCTGTATTTAAACATTCGCCCCTTGCGTTTTTATAGATCCACGCTTCTGCCTGAATTCCTTCGAGCCTGTAAATAGACTTGTCATTGCAAAAGCAGCCATCGAAAGGAGAGTGCAGAGGGGGGGGACAAAGCGGGAACCGAACCAATAAAAGGCGGGGGGTGGTCTCAGACTATATTTCTACCCTGTAGCCAACGTTGACAAATCACCTCTCCCTTTTGGAGATGACAAAACACAGCCAAAGAGCAAAGGGTTGGAAGATAAATGCGGTTTTATCTCCAGTAAGTTTGCTTACACTCCCCGGCCCCCTTTAAATTAGGTACACCGCCCAAAACGGGTCTTAACACTTTTTCTAATCAGCCACCAAAATGGCGGCAACTCTGTGCATTTCATGTAGCATGGCAAGACAACCCGCAGTTTTAAACCCGAGCATCAAAAGGGGAAGAAAGGTGTTTGAGTGCCTTTTGAACTGGCATGGTTGTTGGTGCCAAAAAGGGCGGGCTGGTATTCAGAAATGTGATTCCGGGTTTTTCCGCACAACCTCTCTAGTTACAGGAATGGCCCAAAAAAGAAAAAAACATCCTGAGGGGACAGCCCTGTGGGAAAGCCTTTATCCAAAGGGGGTCAAAGGAAAGGCAGACTGGTTCGGTGATAGAAAGGCAACAGTGACTCAAATACCCCCGTTACAACCAAAGGTAGGCAAAGGCAAAACCTGAATCACAGTACGGCGAACTTTTGAGGCAGTGGGCTCACAGCAAAGACCACCCGGGGCCATCCTTTAGCAAGAACAGGAAATGAGGCCCCAAAATTTGCCCAACTCATCAAAATTTTACAAGAAGACGAAAAAAACGTTCCCCTGGTCGGAGTCTGATTTTGCTGCGACATTGGGAAAGGTAGGGAAATTTGGGTCAACAACATGAAACTGGTCCATCCTCCTTGATCAAGGGTTAGGGTTGGGGTGCGGTGTGGGAAAAATTTTCTTGGCACTTTTTTGGGCCCCGGGGGTCCCAATTTGGGCATCGTTAACCCTTGGGAATCTATGCACGAGAATTGAGGCAGTTCTAAAAGGCAAAAGGGGTCTAACCCGTTACTAGCATGGTGTACCTAATAAAGTGGCCAGTGAGTGTACATGCCACTTTTTAACTCATAACTGGTTAGTTGCTTTAACTAGTCTTTGTTGTTGTTTTGCTAAGTTTTATCAATACAGGCTCTGGATACGGCTTTAAAGAAGGCCGGTCACTCCGGATATAAGGCAATTTTATTTAACATAGGAATGAATCAATCAATGATAAAAATAGGAAAAGAAAAATGGACCCGGCGCACGTACAAAGTAAAAAAGCCCGAGCTAAAGGCTTTTAGATAAAATAGCTTTTATTCTTAAAAATGCAGGGGAGTTACATTTGCAAAATTAAAAACAAGACAATAAAACTTGACGCGTTTCGCGAGAGCACCCGCGCTTCATCAGAAGTATACACTACAATCGAGCTGAACAAGGTATATATAACAGTACATAGACTATAATTGTTCAAAAGGTGTTTTAAGTGGATGATGTGGAGATACGGGTGATCATGATGCTACTGGGAAGATCAAAGAACTTTGGGAAAAGATGAGGTGTCAATCTAAGACACGGGAAGAAGAGCTGTCAGTGGAAAGAAAAAAACAAGAGAAAAAGACAATGATCATGAATAGGATGCCGTGAAAAGAGGAGAATATACTTATAAATGTACAGTGTTGTAAAACTAAATAGTTGTGAATTTATAGTATGTGAGCCGTGATGTAGATAATCCGCGAGAATCGGATGTAGATAAATCCCTGAAAACCCCATATACATGAGGGGAAAAACAGGGCGAGTAATAGGGAGGGGCGGGTAATACAAACGCGGCAATCGTGAGGCTTATACAGTTTGAAAATATGCAGCGCTCAAATTTCTATCATGAAAGGCGCCAGGAAAATTATATAATAATGATAAAAAAAAACGTGATTGGTTGAACTGTAGTGTCAGTAAAAGAATGAACCAATAAACAGTGGAGAATATGGAAGCGGTAGTTTTAAACCGGCCAATTGGGGCTAGAAAATAGGGAGAAGTATGATTGGTAATACAGATCGCGGGAAGTATAAGTGGACCAATCACGGGAGGGAGCTATTCCATGGAGAAATGCATGTAGAAAATCGGACTATAGGAAGTACTGTGATTTGGGTTGTTTAAAACCCGGGGGGTATGAGTGAACCCAATCACAGGAGGAGCTACTTCTCAATGGAGAAATACATGTAAAAAATCGCCCTCTTATAACTATGAGGGGGAACTCGGGGTCTAATTTAGACCGGTGCAGATGTGTTCTTATAAGGACTATACTTAATAAAAATGTATTTCTTTGCTTATATATAACTCGGAAACAACTAAGAATACATAGAATACTGTGGTTGGTGGTGTGAGCCGCAAGAAGTATAAATAGGTCGATCGCAAAAGGAGCAACTTTTCTATAGCGAAATGCATATGAAAAATTATTTTAGATGGAGAATGAAACTCCCGATCTCAATTAAACTGGTAACAAGTAAACAGTTATCCTAAATAAATACATAACAGATGATCCGGAATTACTGGATATTAAAGAATTTAAAACTCCCAGTTTCAGTTAGACTGGCACAAATCTAAATGATATTATTAAAAAACATATAAATGTTCCTAAACCACAAATAGTAAATAAAATAGCTCGATAACAAGTATCACTTTTAGAATAGTGTGTCTTTACAAAGAAATGTATATCGCATTTTATCATGATAAAATGATAACCTATAATATAATAAACTGGTTACAGGAAATAGTGCAATATTGTATAAAGTTCTGCAAAATATTTAGTTATAAAGGTTAAATACTTACAGCGCATCACCTGAGGCTTGCATCATCTGTCCAAAATGCATCAACCAGGGAAGCCAAATGGTGAAGACAGGGAACTCCCGGGGACAACAACACCAATGTGAGCGTCCTCATCACCGGGTACAAGAGCTTCTGAAGTCACCACAAACTGTCCTGATTTTATTTGTCTTAAACAAGAAACTGGCAAACACAAAAAACTCTTGTGTCACCCCTAGGCAAAAGGGGTTTTTGTATCCTGTACCATGAAGGGGCCGGCTCCATGGTCTAGAATATGGTATGCAAAATTACTCCTAATACAGATGGGCTTCATTAGATTGTAAATTAAGCAACTAAGAAAGTTTTGAGAAAAAACGGGGTATGCAACCCGTGGGGATTATAGCCACAAAAAATGGAGAGTATAATTAGTTTACAATACAAAAATAGGGATTATGACCTCAAATAGTCACAGGTTTTAGCACTACAGTTCCAAAAATTTTTTTCGTGTAACCGGGACGGGGGGGAACTAACCAGAAGCCAATAGCTGCAGGGGGGCCACCGCCAAAAGGGGGCCCCGGTGTGTCCTACCTCAGAATGCCCGGGCTCTCTGTTCCGTGTATTCAGAGGCAGTGACTGCATGGCCTTAGCCAGTGCTCTGCTCTGCTACCCGCCAAACCCAGGGCCTTAGGCCTTAAGCCTACCAGGCATCGTCCCCTAGTGCTGATGTGGGCGACACGTTGAGGTCATATCATCGTGCCACCCACGCTGGGCTACACAGGGAGAAGCCAGCCTGCTGTACATCGCGTTGGAGAAACAGGAGAGAGGTGAGTTCATTTTTTTCTTTTTTCTACTAATGGGACCCGGCCTTCCTACCTACCTAGCTACCTGGGGCCCATCTACAGCCTACCTATTTGGGACCCACCTAAAGCCTAACTACATGGGACCCACCTAAAACAAACCTACCTATGTGGGGCCCACCTAAAGCCTACCTTCCTATGTGGGGCCCACTTACAGCCGACCTACATGGGGCCCACCACATAATGCAAACCTACCTAGGTGGGGCCCAGCTAAAGCCTATCTACCTAGCTAACTGGGACCCACCTACAGCCTATCTACCTACATGCAGCCAACCGAAAGCAGTGACCAGTAAAAGTTCGTGGTGGGGGGGGGATCAAAAAGTTTTCGATGGGGCCCAGGCTTCTCTATTACTCCCGTCCTATTTTTCAGTTGCAACTGCAATTTATATTTTTATTTCTATAAAAGGGACAATACAAACCAAGTAGTGCATACCTCCCAAATGTCCCTATTTTGGGGGGACTTCCCTTTTTTTTAAACCCCTTTGCCCCTTTGTCCCTTTTTTGCTCATAAAGGGGGTCCCTTTTTTTTCATTTAAAAAACAGTTTTTGCATCAGTAAATGACTAACTTGCTGTAAAAAGTATCTGACTGCTTCCTAAAACGGGTAAAATTACATAACAACTAATTAATATCTCATAAATTGGATACAAAGCAATTCTGAAAATGTGCCCCTTTTTTTTGCCTGTAAAAAAAGTTGGCTTTTGCATGTGTGGGGGGCGGGGTTAAAGGGGCCCTGTTTGGGTGTGATGTCATATTTTGGGGGGGAGGTTAGGACAGGGCCCTGATGTGCCCTTTCTTTGCAATCTCAAAAAATTTGGGAGGTAGTGTATCCCAATGTAGATCTATCGCATTTTGCTGGGGATCCAGAAGTGATACAGCCTATTTTCTGACCGAGGCAGGAGTTAAAATGGCAGCACCGCCTGGACTGTGTGAATTTGCTAAATGCTTCCTCTGCTGTCCTCTTGCCCCCCAGATGGTGCACTTCTACCCTCTTGTCCCCAGATGGTGCATCCCTGCCCTCTTGGCCCCCACATGGTGCACCCAAAACCCTCTTGGCCCCCCACCTGGTCCCAAAACCCTGCCCATCCTGCCCCAGTTTGGTCCCCCCCCCATACCCCCTTGCCCCCGAGGGTGCATTCCTCCCCTTTTTGGGGCCCCCCCCCCCCACTTTGGGTTGCATCTTTTCCCTTTTTCCCCCCTCCCCCCTTTGGTCAATCTTCTGGATCCTCCCCTCCAGATTTTTTAACCCATCCCCTCTTCCCACCCCCGGGAAATTGGTGCATCCCTCCCCTTTTTTGCACCCCAAAATTTGCTTTCCCTTTCCCCCTTTTCTTCCCCCAAACATGGTCCCACCCCTACCCTCTTCCCCCCCAAAATTTTGTGCATCCAACCCTCTTATCCCCGGGAGGGTTTGAAATTTCCCTCCCCTTTATTGCACCCCAAAATGGTACATCCATGCCCTCTTGCCCCCCACATGGTGCATACCTGCCCCCCTCCCTTCCTATGGGGGCACCCCCATACCCTCTTGCCCCCAGATGTTTGCTTTCCCTCCCCCCCTTTTTTGCCCCACGATGGTCCCATCCCTGTCCCCCCTTGGCCCCCAGATGGTGCACCCAAACCCTCTTGGCCCCAGATGGTGCATCCCTGCCCTCTTGCCCCCCACATGGTGAAACCCAAAAATTTCTTGCCCCCCCAATGGTGCCCCCAAAAACCCTCGGGCCCCCCCCACCCCCCCCAAAGGGGGAAACCACGGGCCCTCTTGCCCCCCCCCCCACATGGTGCATACCTGCCATCCTGCCTCCAGATGGTGCACCCATACCCTCTTGCCCCCAAGGGTTTGCTTTTCCCCCTTCCCTTTTCCCCCCTTTTCCCATGGGCCCCCGAACCCTGTTGTTTTTCTTTAGACTTTTTTGTTTTATTTTTTAAACAATAAATTCGGGACAAAAACATTAAACCTTTAGGACCATGGCACAATCAAATCCTCTTTATTTAGTGCCCCCACTGCAGGGCCCGGGTGCTTAAAGATGGGTGGCACCCCGGGTTTCCGCCGCGCCCTCGCTCTAAAGTTTTTTCCCTTTCTATTGAGAAAAAAAAACCTCATTTGTAAATTTAAAAAGATTTTTTAAAAAAAAGGGTCGACTATTTTTTTGGGGTGCCCCTTGTCCCCCCTTTCCACCGGGGCCCTCTCTATTCTGGGTGCAGAGATGAAATCTTCCCACACAAATGACGGATTTCCGGGGGGGAAAAAAAAATAAAAAAAAAAAAGCAAAAAAATGAAAAAAAGTGGGGGGGAATTCCCAATTTCCCTCTTTCATGGCCCGGGGGATCATCCCCGTCCCCCGTTTGTTTGGGTTTCCCTAAAAAAACCCCAAAGAAAACCCTTAAAATTTTTATATTGATATTGTAATAAGGGCCCTCCAATCAGATCTTCAGAAGAACCAAAAACCCGGGCGGCCGCGTCCCCCACTGCCCCGGCAGGTGACCGGGGCCCCCTGTAAAAGGAAGGGATTTAAAATTTAAACGCTAAAATCCTATTTGCACTCACCTTTCACTCAGGTGGAAAATGGAACATAAGTCAGACCCAGCACAGTCCAGGTGCCCCAAAAATACCCGCTGCCACCGCCTTCCTCAAAGGAGATCAAATCGGAGGGAAGACCTCCCATACCCACAAACACCACTTACCGGCACTCACTGGCTACACTAACACACTCCTCTCCAGCAGTCACTGGGTTAAATATGAAAACACTGCTTTTCTCAGCACCCTAGGGTTTAAAAAATAATGCACTTCCCCTTTCCCGCACTCCAAAAGGGTTAAAAAACCAAAGCATTCCCCCAGCAGTCACTGGTTTAAAAAAAACCAACACAAACCCCTCTCCATAAATCCCAGGGTTAAATACTAACACACTCCCTCCAGCAGTCACAGGGTTAAATACTAAAGCACTCCTCACCAGTAGTCACAGGGTTAAATACTAATGCACTTCTCTCCAGCAGTCACAGGGTTTAAAAACTAATGCACCCTTTTCTTTCCCGGGAGTCACAGGGTTTTTAAACACTAATTTCACTCCCCCTCTAGCAGTCACAGGGTTTTTTAAAAAACTAAGGGACTCCCTCCAGAAGGGCACAGGGGTTAAAAAACTAATGCCCTCCCCAAACAGTCACAGGGTTTAAAAACTAATGCACTCCCCCTTCCCCAAAAGTTTTACAGGGTTAAAAACTAAAAGCACCCCTCCAGAATCACAAGGGGTTTAAAAACTAATTTCACCCTCTAGCAGTTTACAGGGGTTAAAAAACAAAAGCACTCCCCCCAAAAAAAAAAAAGGGGGCCCCAGGGTTTTAAACACTAATGCGCTCCTCTCCAGCAGTCACAGGGTTAAATACTAACACACCGCTCTCCAGTACTCACAGGGGGTTTAAAAACCCAAAACCTCCCACCACAGTCACAGGGTTTTAAAAACTAAAAGCACTCCTCTCCCCGTACAAAAGGTTAAAAAACCCAATGCCCCTCCTCTCCAGAATCCACAGGGGTTTAAAAACAATGCACCCCCTCTCCAGGGGGGGGGTTGGGGGTCCCCCAGGGTTAAATACAAAGCCCCTCCTCTCCAGTAGTCCAAGGTTTTTAAAAACAATGCACTTCTCTCCAGCAGTCACAGGGGTTTAAAAACAAAAGCACTTCTCTCCGGGAGTCCAAAAGGGTTAAACACTAATGCGCTCCTCTCTAGCAGTCACAGGGTTAAACACTAATGCACTCCCTCCAGAAGTCACAGGGTTAAATACTAATGCACTTCTCTCCAGCAGTCACAGGGTTAAACACTAATGCACTTCTCTCCAGAAAATCAACCCCGGGGGAAAAAACCCCAAACACTCCCTCCAGAATTTTACAAGGGGTTTAAAAAATAATTTCCTCCTCTACAGTCACAGGGTTAAACACTAAAGCACTCCCCCCCAGAAAATCACAGGGGTTAAAAACTAATGCCTCCCCTCCACAGTCACAGGGGTTTTAAATTAAAAAACACCCCGCTCTCCCCGTACTCACAGGGTTTTAAATCTAACAACTCCCACCAGCAGTTTACAGGGTTTTAAATTTCTACTGCAAACCCCTCCCGTAAATCACAGGTTTAAATACTAATGCACCCTCTCCCCGTATTTCCCGGGTTTTTAAAAACTAATGCCCCTCCCACCAGTATTTACAGGGGTTTAAAACTAAAACACTCCTCTCCAAAAATCACAGGGTTTAAAACCCCGAAAGCACTTTCCCCTCCAGCAGTCCCCAAAGGGGTTTAAAAAAATGATTTCACTCCCTCCCCGAAAATCCCCAGGGTTAAACACTAATGCGCTCCTCTCCAGCAGTCCCCAAAGGGTTTTAAAAACTAATGCACTCCCTCCCAGCAGTCAAAGGGTTAAACACTAAAAGCACCCCTTTTCCAGCATTTACGGGTTTTAAAAACTAATGCACTCCTCTCCACAACACAGGGTTAAAAAACAAATGGGACTCCCTCCAGCAGTCAAAAAGGGTTTAAAAACAATGGGACTCCCTCCACAGTCACAGGGTTTAAAAACCCAATGACCCTCTCCCCAGTCACAGGGTTTTAAAAACAATGCACCCTCTCCAGCATTTCCCCGGGTTTTAAAAACTAAAAGCACCCCCCCTCCAGCAGACCAGGGTTAAAACACTTTCATTAAGGTTATGGATTCTTAGAGCATTCAAGGACCAGACTTTTTAAAGTTTTAGGATAAGTTCACACAACTGATTTTGACGCTGTTTTCGCAGCATTTCTTCAGCCACAGCAGTGAAAAAAAAAGCCTCCAAAACACCCCCAGTTCGTGTCATTGAATTCCCCATTAAAACACCCCTGTAGATCATACACCCGAGGGGTTTTTTTCCACACATTTTCCGCGCTTCTTTGGACGCTGTTTTTACAGCTAAAAAAGAAGCATGACATCAATTCTTGAAGTGCTTTCAATGCAGAAAATCCCCATTGGAATCAATGGAAGCTTCAAAACCTCAGCTTCAGTTCGAGTCCTAAAAATTCGAGAAGTTCTACTAGAACTTAACTTTTCCAGAACAGTTCGAACAACTCTAATCCTGACGTCTCTTCACCTCGTCTATTCCTCATCGCTCTCGTGTGGGATGAGATGAAACACCCGGTGCACAACACCCGTCACGACTCTAAATCGCTCGCCGGCAGTTTTCTGGCACATTTGGTTTGATGAATGTGTCCCTCTGTCCGTGTTACAAACAGTCACATTGGGATTGATGGCCCCGAGTATCACATTCAGCTCCAAAAATTAGACTCCAAAGCAGCCGGAGCTCTCTGCAGGGTTTGCCCGGGTGCAGCGTCAGCGGATGCTGCCAGAGAAGCGGCGCCAAAAGTGAACAAGTGCAGAGAAGACCAGGATCCAGGATAAAGCAGCTGAGAGAAACCAAAATTAGTAACATGGACGAGTGCAGGGTTCAGGCGCGTCCTGCACCCTCAGCCGCTGCTCCACCATTGTGCAGCGACGGAGGCATCCACCAGGCGTCAGTGACAGCCGCTCCGAGGCTTCTGGGAGGCGTCATTAATTAGTGATCTCTGTTCTGGTGCTGGTAGAGTCACTGGAGATATCACTGTTCAAACAGGCTATTATCAGCACGTTCGGCAGCGCTATCATTGCTGTTTTGTTAGCCCATTGTGACTGCTTTTTGTTCCCCTGGTGAACCCTGATATATTTGGCAGGGAGAAACGCGTCGCGAAGGATGGAAATATGTAAAATCAGATCAAGTCGAAACAATCATTTTAAAAATTTTAATTTTTTTACTATCTCATTAAAAATCCTTGGGTCTGAAGGTGTTTTTGTGGGTTTTTGGGAATATAAAAGGGGAATTTTAAAGGGCGTTTTTTTAGCACCTTTTATATTGTGCACCCCTTTTTGGTATAAAAGTCCCTTAAATTTATACTAAAAGTCCATTAGTGTTTTTTTTAGGGGTTAAATAAGGGGGAGCCTTCTAAAGGGGGGCCACCCTTTCGGGACGGGTTTCTTTTGCCAAAAGGTTAGGGCCCGGGCTTTGTAGATAGGGGGGTTAAAAGGAGTCGCAATTATCTCCTTGGGACCAAAATACCACCAGTGGTGGGTTGCTGCTGTTTAAAGGTTTTTTTTGTCATATGTATCTTTTTTAAAGAAACTTTAAAGGTTAAAATTTTTGAAATTTTTAGTTTGAGTATATAGTTTGCCCGGTTTTTTTTAGAGTCCCCTGGAGCCATCAAATAGGCAGCCGAGACAAAGAACAATTAAAGTCCACGCCTAACTCTAAACCCCACGCCGCGCAGGTCAAACAGGAAAATTTAAAGTATGTACAGGGCCCGCACCCCGCAGAAAAGTGAGCCAGCCTGGAGTATAATACAGGATTAACTCAAAAATCAGTACAGGGTAAGTAAATTTATGTACAGGACTGCACCAAAAAGAGAAAAGTGAGGGGCAAACCCCTGGGGGATAATACAGGGGTTTTAACCCCAGATTCAGGGACAGGGTAAGTTTAAAGTATGTACATGACTGCCCCCACAGAAAAGTGAGCGCAGGGTCTGGAGGGTAATACCGGATGTAACTCAGGATCAGTACAGGATAAAATGTATGTACAGTGACTGCACCAGCCAAATGTGAGCGAGCTCTGGAGGAGAATACAAGGGTGTAACGCAGGAACGTACAAGGGTAAAATAATGGGAGTACAGGACTGCACCCAGAAAAGTGAGAGCACTCTGGGGTATTAAAAAAAGGATGTAACTCAGGATCAGACAGGAAAAATTTTAAAGTATGTAACCAGTGAAGCACCCCGCAAATTGGGGAGTGAAGGGGTTGGGATAATAAGGGGGGGAATTAAAGTTTTGGATAAGGGGGGGGGGGATTGGGGAAAGAAGGAATAGGGTAGTTGGAGGGTTTAAGGGTTCTTTAAAGGTAAAGGTTTTAAAGTATGGGACACCCGGGACTGCAACCCGCAGAAAAAGTTTAGGGAGCTCTGGAGGGAAAAAACAGGAAATAACTCAGGATTAAAGGACAGGGATAAATAATGTATTACCAGTGACTGCACCCGCAGAATAAAAGAGTGCAGCTCTGGGGGGATAATTTCAAAATTAACTCAGGATCATACAGGATAAAATAATGTTTTGTAAAAGGGACTGCACCAGCAAAAATAGTGGAGGGAGCTTGGGGGAAAAATACAGGATGTAACTCAGGGTTAAAATTTCAGGGTAAGGGAATGTATGTACATACTGGGCTTCCAGCAAATAAAAAAAGGGGCCCGCTCTGGAGGATAAATACAGGGTGGTAACTCAGATTCATTTCAAAGGGTAAGTAATGTATGTACAGTGGAAAATGCACCGCAGAATAGTAGTGCAGCCCCGGAGGATAATAACAGGAAAGTAACTCAGGGGGAGTACAGGGAAAAAATAAAAGGAAAGAACAGTGACTTGCCCCCATCAGAATAAAAAGGGGCGCAGCTCTGGAGGATAATACAGGGAAAGGGAACTCAGGTCAGTACAGGGTAAGTAATGGGATGTACAGGGGGACGCACCACAAAAATAGTTAGCCAGCTCTGGGGGATAATACAGAAATTTTAAATCAGGATCAGTACAGAATTAAAAGTAAAAATTTTTGTACATTTTAAATGCACCCGTAGAATAGTGAGTGCAGCTTGGCGGGAAGGGAAAACAGAATGTAACCAAGGGTCAGTACAGGGAAAAGAAATTTATGTACAGTTACTGTACCAGCAAAAATAGGGGGCCCCAGCTCTGAGGATAATACAGAATGTAACTTTAGGATTTGTACAGGGTAAGTAAAAGTATTTTTTACCCGTGGGCTGCACCCGCAGAATGTAGTGGGAGCTTTTGGAGGAAATAAAGCCCGGAAATTTTTTCAATCAGGGAAAGGGAAAAAGTAATGGGAGTAAAACAGTGACTTTCAAAACCCCAGAAAGTTGACGCAGTCAAAAAGTATAATACAGGGTGTTTAATCCCGGATCATAACAGGAAAAGTAATGTATGTACATTTACTGCACCAGCAAATAGTTTAGCGGGAGCTCGGGGGATAATACAGGATGTAACTCAGGGTCAGTACAGAAATTTAGTAATGGGAAAGTTCACATTTACGCACCCGCAGAAAAGTGAGTGGGGAGCTTGGAAAAGGGTAATGCAGGAAAGTAACTCAAAGGGCAGTACATGATAAGTAATGTATGTCACAGTGCTGCACCAGCCGAATAGTGAGAGCAGCTCTGGAGGATAATAAAAGGATGTAACTCAGGATCAAGGGACAGGGTAAAATAAATGGGAAAGTACAGTGACTGCACCCAGAATTTTGAGCGCAGCTCGGAGGGTAATTAAAAAGGGTGTAACTCAAAGGGTCAGTACAGAATCATTTAATGTATTTTACACAATGAATGCAAACCCGCAAATAGTGATTTTGGGAGTCCGGAGTATAATACAGGATGTAAAAACCCCGGATCAGTACAGGGTTAAGTAATTTTACGTACAGTGACTGCAACCCCAAATAATGAGCGGGAGCTCTTGGGGGAAAATACAAGGGTGTAACTCAGGATTTTGTAGAGGATTTAAATATTGGTTTTGTACCGTGGGCCGCACCACAGAATAGGACTTTCAGCTCGGAGGATAATACAGATGTAATTCAGGATCAGTACAGGGGTAAGTAATGTATTACACAGTGACGGGACCAGCAGAAAAAAGTGGTTTCAGCCTGGAAATATAAAAACAGGATTTTAAAACCCGGATCAGTACAGGATAAGTAAAAGTAAGTACACAGTGACTGCACCCCAGAATAGTGAGTGCAGCTCGAGGGTTAAAACAGGATGTAAATCAGGGGTCAAAACAGGATAAGTAATTATGTACTTTACTGCACCCGCAGAATAGGGAGCGCAGCTCTGGAGGGTAAACCCAAAATGTAACCAGGAATCAAATGCAGGGTAATAATGTATGTACATGGGCTGCAACCAGGGAGAATAAATGACCGCAGCTCTGGAGGAAATAAAAGGGAAAGTAACTCAGGATTCCCGGGACAGGAAAAAGTAATTATGTACAGTACTGCACCAGCGGAAATAAATGAGCGCAGCTCTGGATTATAATACAGGATGTTTAAATCCGGGTCAGTAAAAGGGTAAGTAAAAGTATGTACAGTGACTGCACCAGCCCGAATAGTGAAGGGGCAGCTCTGGAGGAATTAACAGGATGGAACTCAGGACATACGATAAGTAATGGATGTACAGTGACTGCACCCGCTAATATACGCAGCCGAAGGAAAATACAAATATAAATCAGGGTCAGTGCAGGGTAAGTAATGTTGGGAAAAGTGACCGCACCCGGGAAATAGTGGGGTGCGCCGGAGTATAATACAGATGTAAAACCCCGGGTCAGTACAGGATAAAATAAAAGTATGTACAGTGACCGCACCACAGGGAAAAGTGAGCGCAACTCTGAGGATAAAAACAGGGGTGTAACCCCAGGGTCAGTGCAGGATAAGTAAAAGTATTTAAAAAGTGACTGCACCAGGCAGAATTAAAGACGCCCGCTCTGGAAGGGTAATACAGGATTTTAAATCAGGATCAGTACAGGATCAGTAAAGTATGTAAAACAGTGACCCGCACCAGCAGAAAAAGTGAGTGCAGCTCTGGAGGATAATACAGATGTAACTCAGGAAACAGTACAGGATAATAAGTTGTGGTTAACAGTGACGCACCAGCAGAAAAAGTGAAAAGGAGCTCTGGAGGGTAATACAGGATGTAACTCAGGATCACTGCAGGAAAAAGTAAATGTATGTACGTTTACTGCACCAGCAAATAATGAGCCCCAAACTCTGGAGGATAATTACAGGATGTAACTCAGGATCAGTACAGGGAAAAAATAATTTGTGTACAGTTAAATGCAACAAAACAGAATATTATGCAGCTCTGGGGGATAATACAGGGTTTTAACTCAGGATCAGTACAGAATAAGTAATGTTTTGTACAGTGACTCACCAGCAAAATAAATGAGCGCAGCCCCTGGAGGGTAATAAAAGGATGTAACTCAGGATCATGCAGGATAAGTAATGTAATGTACAGTGCTGCACCAACAGAATAGTGAGCGCAGCTCTGGATTATAAAACAGGGTGTAACCAGGATCATACAGGATAAGTAATGTATGTGGGGGTGACTTTCACCGCAGAAAAGTTAGCGCGCTCGAGGAAAAAAACAGGAAACGGGAAATCAAGGGTCAGTACAAAAGTAATGAAAGTACAGTGACTGCAAAACCCGCAGAATAGTAGCGCAGCTCTTTGGAAAGGGTAATACAGGATGTAACTCAGGATCCCGGGCAGGATAAAATAATGTAATGTACATTGGGCTGCAACCAGCAGAAAAGTGAGTTTCAGCTCTGGGGGATAATACAGGATGTAACTCAGGATCAGTACAGGGTTTAAATAATGTTAAAGGGCAGTGACAGCACCCGCAGAATAGGAGCGCACTCTGGGGGAAAAAATACAGGATTTTAACTCAGGGTCCCGTGCAGGAAAAAGTAAAGAAAGTACAGTGACTTTCCCCCCAGCAAAAAATTAGCGCAGTCGGGTTATAGTAAAAGGATGTAAAATCAAAGGGCCAATACAGGATAAGTAAAAATGTACAGTGACTGCAAACCCCAGAAAAAGTGAGTGCAGCTCTTTAGGAAAAATACAGGAAAGTTAAAATCAGGATCAGTGCGGAAAGTAATTAAATTTCAAAAGTGAAATGGGACCCGCAGAATAAATTAGTGCAGCTCTGGGGGATAATACAGGATGTAACTCAGGGTTTAGTACAGGGTAAGTAATGTTGTTAAAATGACGCAAACCCGCAAAAGTGGGGCGCAGCTCTGGAGGATAATACAAATGTAAAACAGGATGTAACTCAGGATAAGTAATGTAAAAAACAGGGGGACTGCACCAGCAAATAGTGAGTGCAGCTCTGGAGGGAAAAACAGGTGTAAACCCGGAAACAGTAAAAAAGGGAATGTATGTACAAGTGACTGCACCAAGAATAGTTGGGGAGGGTTCCTTTGGGTAATACAGGATTTTTAAAAAATCAGGATTTAGTAAAGGGGTAAGTAATTTTATGTACATTTACTGCCCACAGAAATTTATGCACTCTTTAGGATAATACCCCCGGTGTAACTCAGGATCAGTACAGGAAAGGTTTAAAGTATGTACAGTGACCGGGACCCAGAAATATTTACGAAACCTTTTAGGATAATACAGGAGTTAAAAATCAATCAAAATAAAGGATAATTAAATTGTAAAATTACATATGGACCAATTTAAATTGAACTGCACTTTTTTACCCCTTTTCAGGGGGGTTTTTAAATAAATTTAGTTTGGTTTTAATTTTTAAAATTTCTTTTCAAAATGAAATTTCCAAACCCCAAATTTTTGGTTTACCCCCCAGGGGTCGCCCCGGGGATAAAACAGGGAGGGGGTTTCGGGAATTTATTTACCGGTTTTCCCTTTTTTAAAGATTCATTCAATTTGGACCCTATGGGACCAATTTTCCCTTTTTGTTTTGAATTTATTTTTTTTTTTTTTGTTTTTTAAATTTATATTAAATTAGTTTTTTTTTAAATAATTTTTTTTTATTATACCAGGGGGGGAAAATTTTTTTTTTTTTTAAAATTTTTTTTTGTTTTTTTTGTTTTTTTTTTTTGCCTTTTTTTAATGGGAGGTTTTTGGGGTTCTTTTTTTTTTTTATTTTTTTTAAATTTTTTTTTTTTTTTTTTTTTTTTTTGTGAATTTTTTTAAATTTTTTTTTTATAAGGGAAAAAAAAAAAAAAAAAAACCTTTTTAAAAAAAAAATTCTTCCTGGGTTTGCCTGGGGGCTTCCCGGAGCCCCCAGGCAAAATACTTGTAGGAAAAAAGCGCTTGTAATTTTGGGAAAAAAAGTGCCCTTTCATTTTAAAAAATTTTCCCCCGCCATGGGGCCTGCTCCTTGTGAATTTTCCCGAATTTTCGGCAGCGCGGTCCCCCTGGTCCCACTGCGCAAATTGATGCAGATGTTTTGGGGCCCTGAGCAACCCCCGCCCATTGGGCAAGAAAACCTTCGCTCCCCCTCAACATTGATAATGGATTCATTAAAAAGTTGACTAATTTGAAATATAATGAATGTGCAGCAACCGCTGAGTGGATAAAAGCAGGAGAAGTAAACCCAAAAATCCCCTTTAGGGGACTGAATGGGTTGGGGCCCCGGGGGGTGTGTATGGGCCCCCCGGGGCCCCTGGACTGGGAACAGGGAGATCATTGAAAGGATGAGGTAGTTATTGGGGTTCCCAAGAAGGGGAGATCTATGATCATGGATCCGTTTAAGGAATTGCTCCCTACAAAAAATTTTTTTTAAAAACATTGGGGGTTCACAGGAGAGCAGGGGAAAAACCCCCGGTGACTCCGTGCTTTGTGGGAAACCCAAGAACCCCGCTGCACTTTGGGGGCCCCCCCAAAAAATCTTTCTCCCCCCTTTTGGGGGCCCCCAAAATATCAGCCCCCCTTGTGGACCCAAGAATCATCTACAATGGTGGGGCCCCCCAAAAATCAAAAAACCCCTTGGGCCCCCAAAAATCAAACCCCCACTATGGCCCCCAAGTATCCCGCCCCACTGGTGGGCCCCAAGAATTTAAATCCAAATGGGAGGGCCCCCAAAAATCATCTCCACTGGGGGGCCCCAAGAATCATTTTTCCCCTGGGGGGGCCCCAAGGGAAACAATTCCACTGGTTACCACAAAAATTTAATTCCACTGGTGGCCCCCAAAAATATTTCCAAACCCCCACTGGTGGCCCCAAGAATCACTTCCACTGGTGGGCCTAAGAATCAACTCCCCTGGTAGGCCCCAAGAATCTCCACTGGTGGGCCCAAGAATCATCTCCACTGGTGGGCCCCAAGAATAAATTCCACTGGTGGCCTCAAGAATCATCCCCACTGGTGGCTACAAGAATCACCTCCACTGGTGGCCCCAAGAATCATCTCCACTGGTGGCCCCAAGAATCATCTCCACTGGTGGGCCCCAAGAATCATCCCCACTGGTGGCTACAAGTATCACCTCCACTGGTGGCCCCAAGAATCATCTCCACTGGTGGCCCCAAGAATCATCTCCACAGTGGCCCCAAGAATCCATTTCCAACTGGTGACCACACAAGAACCACTCCACTGGGTGTGGCCCCAAGAATCATCTCCACTGGTGGACCAAAACAACTCAACTCCCACTGTGGCCCCAAAAATCATCTCCACTGGTGGACCACAAGAACCAACTCCACTGGTGGAACCCAATAATCATCTCCACTGGTGGACCCCAAGAATCAACTCCACTGGTGGACCACAAGACTCTTCTCCACTAGTGGCCCCCAAGTAATCAGCTCCATCTAGGTGGACTCCAAAATCATCTACAAAGGTGGGCCCCAAGAATCATTCACCGGTGGGCCGAAGAATCAGCACCACTATTGGCCGCCCAAGTATCATCTCTCACTGGTGCCCCAAGAATCCATCCACTGGGGGCCTAAGAATCAGCTCACTGGTGGCCCCAAGAATCATCTTCAATGTGACCCCAAGAACAATTTATCCACTGGTGGGGGCCCCAAGAATCAATTTCAACTGGTGGCCCTAGCCCAAAAATCAACTACACTGGTGTGGCCCCAAAATAAATTCCACAGGTGGCCCCAAGAATCATCCCCACTGGTGGCTACCCACGAAAACCCCACCACTGGTGGCCCCAATAATCATCACCACAGGTGGACCACCAGAATCAACTCCACTGGTGCCCCAAGAATCATCTCCACTGGTTTAAACCCCACGAAACATCTCCACTGGTGGGCCCAAGAATCATTTCCACAGGTGGGTCCACAAGAACCAACTCCACAAGGTGGGGCCCCCAAGAATCATCTCCACAGGTAGGACCAACAAGAACCACTCCACTGGTGGCCCCAAGAATCATCTCCATGAACGGAACCACAAGAACCAACTCCACTGGTGGACCCAAGAATCATCTCCACTGGTGGACCCCAAGAATCATTTCCACTTGTGGACCACAAGAACCAACTCCCCTGGTGGCTCCAAGAATCAACTCCACTGGTGGGCCCAAGTATCAACTCCACTCGTGGGCCCAAGTATCAGCTCCACTGGTGGGCCCCAAGAATCATGTCCACTAGTGGGCCAAAAGTATAAATCCCACAGGTGGGCTCCCAATTATCATCACCACTTGTGCCCCAAGAATCATCTCCACTGGTAGGCCCCAAGAATCATCTCCACTGGTGGGCCCAAGAATCATCTCCACTGGTGGGCCCCAAGAATCAATTCCACTGGTTGGCCACAAGAATCAATTCCACTGGTGGCCCCAAAAATCAGCTCCACTGGTGGCCCCAAAAGGAATTCCATTCCGACTGGTGGGCCCCAAGAATCAACTCCCAAACTGGTAGAGGCCCCAAGAATCTCCACTGTGGGCCCCAAGAATCAACTCCTCTGTGGGCCCCAAGAAAATTCCACTGGTGGCCTCAAGAATCATCCCACTTGTGGCTTACAAAATCACCTCCACTGGTGGCCCCAAGAATCATCTCCACTGGTGGCCCCAAGAATCATCTCCACTGGTGGGCCCCAAGAATCATCCCCACTGGTGGCTACAAGAATCACCTCCACTGGTGGCCCCAACAATCATCTCCACTGGTGGCCCAACAATCATCTCCCACAGGTGGAGCCCCAAGAATCATCTCCACATGTGGACCCACATGAACCCAACTTCCGCACTGGTGCCCCAAGAATGATCTCTCTCTGGTGGACCACATGAACCAACACCACTGGTGGAACCCCAAGAATCATTCTCCACGGTGGATCCCAAAATCAACACCACTGGTGGCCCCAAAATCCATCTCCACTGGTGGACCCCAATAATCATCTCCACTGGTGGGGCCCCCAAGAATCATCTCCACTGTGGAACCGCACAGAACCAACGCCACTGGTGGGCCCCAAGAATCATCTCCGACTGTGGACCACAACAAACAAACAACTCCACTGTTGGCCCCTAAAAAAAAAAAAAATCATCTCCACTGGTGGACCACAGAACCAACTCCACTGGTAGGACCCCAGAATCATCTCCACTGTTGGAACCCCAAAATCAACTCCACTGGTGGACCACAAACTCTTCTCCCACTAGTGGGCCCCCCAAGTATCAAGCTCCACTGGAGGACTCCAAGAATCATCTACATGGTGGGCCCCAAGAATCAAATTCCACTGGTTGGGCCCAAGAATCAGCTCCACTAGTGCCCCCAAGTATCCCTCACTGGTGGCCCCAAGAATCCATTCCACTGGTGGGCCTAAGAATCAGCTCCACTGGTGGCCCCAAGAATCATCTACAATGGTGAGCCCCAAGAATCAATTCCACTGGTGGGCCCCAAGAATCAATTTCACTGGTGGCCCCCAAAAATCAACTACACTGGTGGGCCCCAAGAATAAATTCCACTGGTGGCCCCAAGAATCATCCACACAGGTGGCCCCAAGAATCATCTCCACTGGTGGACCCCAAGAATCATCTCCACTGGTGGGCCCCAAGAATCATTTCCACTGGTGGACCACAAGAACCAACTCCACTGGTGGGCCCCAAGAATCATCTCCACTGGTGGACCACAACAACCAACTCCACTGGTGGCCCCAAAAATCATCTCCACTGGTGGACCACAAGAACCAACTCCACTGGTGGACCCAAGAATCAAATCCACTGGTGGACCCCCATGAATCAACGGTCCATCTGTGTGGACCACAAACCATCTTTCTCCACTAGTGGCCCCCCAAGTATCAGCTCCACTGGTGGACTCCAAGAATCATCTACAATGGTGGGCCCCAAGAATCAATTCCACTGGTGGGCCCAAGAATCAGCTCCACTAGTGGCCCCCAAGTATCAGCTCCACTGGTGGCCCCAAGAATCCATTCCACTGGTGGGCCTAAGAATCAGCTCCACTGGTGGCCCCAAGAATCATCTACAATGGTGGGCCCCAAGAATCAATTCCACTGGTGGGCCCCAAGAATCAATTTCACTGGTGGCCCCAAAAATCAACTACACTGGTGGGCCCCAAGAATAAATTCCACTGGTGGCCCCAAGAATCATCCCCACTGGTGGCTACAAGAATCACCTCCACTGGTGGCCCCAAGAATCATCTCCACTGTGGACCCAATAATCAACACCACTGTTGGTCCCCAAGAATCAACTCCACTACGGTGACCCCAAGAATCATCTCCACCTGGTGGGACCCAAGAATCATTTCCACTGGTGGACCACAAGGAAACCAACTAATCACCACTGGTGGACCCAAGAAACATCTCCACTGGTGGACCCCAAGAATCATTTCCACTTGTGGACCACAAGAACCAACTCCACTGGTGGCTCCAAGAATCAACTCCACTGGTGGGCCCAAGTATCAACTCCACTCGTGGGCCCAAGTATCAGCTCCACTGGTGGGCCCCAAGAATCATGTTCCCACAAGTGGTGACCATAATAATCAAATCCCACTGGTGGTCCCCAAGTATCATCTCCACTGGTGCCCCAAGAATCATCTCCACTGGTAGGGGGGCACCCAAGAATCATCCCCACTGGTGGGCCCAAGAATCATCTCCACTGGTAGGCCCCAAGAATCAATTCCACTGGTTGGCCACAAGAATCAATACCAACTGGTGGCCCCAAAAATCAGCACCACTGTTGGCCCCAAGAATCAATCCACTGGTGGGGCCTAAGAAATCATCTCCCACTGGTAGGCCCAAGAATCTCCACAGTGGGCCCAAGAATCATCTCCACTGTGGTGGCCCCAATAATAAATTGCCACTGGGTGGCCTTCAAAATCATCCCCACTGGTGCATACAAGAATAACCTCCACTGGTGGCCCCAACAATCATCTCCACTGGTGGCCCCAAAGAATTATCTCCACTCTGGTGGTCCCCCAAGAATCATCCCACTGGTGGCTACAAGAATCACCTTCCACTGGTGGCCCCAATTATCATCTCCATCTGTGTCCCCAACGACATCTCCACTGGTGGTCCCCAAGAATCATCTCCACTTGTGGTCCACAAGAACCAACTCCACTGGTGGCCCCAAGAATGATCTCCACTGGTGGACCACAAGAACCAACTCCACTGGTGGACCCAAGAATCATCTCCCACTGGTCGAACCCCAAGAATCAACTCCACTGGGGGCCCCAGAATCATCTCCACTGTGGACCCAAGAATCATCTCCACTGGTGGGCCCCAAGAATCAGTATCCACCTGGTGACCACAAAACCAACTCCACTGAGTGGGCCCCAAAATCATCTCTCCACTGGTGGACCACAACAACCAACTCCACTGGTGGCCCCAAAAATCATCTCCACTGGTGGACCACAAGAACCAACTCCACTGGTGGACCCAAGAATCATCTCCACTGGTGGACCCCAAGAATCAACTCCACTGGTGGACCACAAGACTCTTCTCCACTAGTGGCCCCCAAGTATCAGCTCCACTGGTGGACTCCAAGAATCATCTACAATGGTGGGCCCCAAGAATCAATTCCACTGGTGGGCCCAAGAATCAGCTCCACTAGTGGCCCCCAAGTATCAGCTCCACTGGTGGCCCCAAGAATCCATTCCACTGGTGGGCCTAAGAATCAGCTCCACTGGTGGCCCCAAGAATCATCTACAATGGTGAGCCCCAAGAATCAACTCCACTGGTGGGCCCCAGAATCAATTTCACTGGTGGCCCCGAAAAGATCAACTACACACATGTGGGCCCCCAAGAATAAATTCCACTGGTGGCCCCAAGAATCATCCCCACTGGTGACTACAAGAATCATCTCCCCTGGTGGCCCCAAGAATCATCTCCACTGGTGGACCCCAAGAATCAACTCCACTGGTGGCCCCAAGAATCATCTCCACTGGTGGACCCCAAGAATCATCTCCACTGGTGGGCCCAAGAATCATATCCACAGGTGGACCACAAGAACCAACTCCACTGGGTGGAGGCCCCAAGAATTCCTCTCCACTGGTGGACCACAAGAACCAACTCCACTGGTGGCCCCAAGAATCATCTCCACTGATGGACCACAAGAACCAACTCCACTGGTGGACCCAAGAATCATCTCCACTGGTGGACCCCAAGAATCATTTCCACTTGTGGACCACAAGAACCAACTCCACTGGTGGCTCCAAGAATCAACTCCACTGGTGGGCCCAAGTATCAACTCCCACTCTGGGCCCAAGGTAATCAGCTCCCACTGGTCGGGCTCCCCAAGAATCATGTTCCACTAGTGGGCCCATAAGAATCAAATCCACTGGTGGGTCCCAAGTATCATCTCCACTGGTGGGCCCCAAGAATCAGTTCCACTGGTGGCCCCAAGAATCATCTCTAATGGTGGGCCCCAAGAACCAACTCCACTTGTGGACTCCATGAAACATCTACACGGGTGGCCCCAAGAATCGACTCCACTGGTGGTCCCAAGAATCGACTCCACGGTGGCCCCAAGAATCATGTCCACTAGTGGGCCATAAGAATCAATGCCACTGGTGGCCCCAAGAATCAACTCCACTTGTGGACTCCAAGAATTGTCTACACTGGTGGCCCCAAGAATCAACTCCACTGGTGGCCCCAAGAATCAACTCCATTTTTGGACTCCAAGAATCATCTACACTGGTGGCCCCAAGAATCAACTCCACTGGTGGGCCCCAAGAATCAACTCCACTAGTGGCCCAAGAATCAACTCCACTAGTTGCCCCAAAGAATCCAATACCACTGGTGGACCCAAGAATCAACGTCCACTGGTGGGCCCCAAGAAATCAATAATACCTCTGTGGGCCCAAAATCAATACCCCTGGTGGGCCCCAAGAATCAACACCACGGGTGCCCCAAGAATCAACTCCACTGGTGGCCCAAAGAATCAACTCCATTTTTGGACTCCAAGAATGGATCTACACTTGGTGGCCCCAAGGAATCAACCTCCACACTGGTGGGGCCCCAAGAATCAACCCACTGGTGGCCCCAAGAATCAACTCCATTTTGTGGTCTCCAAGAAATCAGCTACACCCTGGTGGGGGGGCCCAAAATCATCTCCACTAGTGGCCCAAGAATCAACTCCACTAGTTGCCCCAAGAATCACTCCCACTGGTGGTCCCAAGAATCATCTCCACTGGTGGGCCCCAAGAATCAACTCCATTGGTGGGCCCCAAAAATCATCTCTACTGGTGGCTCCAAGAATCAACTCCACTGGTGGGCCCAAGAATCAGCTGCACTGGTGGCCCCAGAAATCACCTCCACTTTGCCCCAAAATCATCTCCACTGGTGGGCCCCAAGAACATCTCCACTGTGGGACCCCCCCCCCAAGCATCAACTCCACTGGTGGGCCCCAAACTCATCTCTACTGGTGGCTCCAAGAATCAACTCCACTGCTGGGCCCAAGAATCATCTCTACTGGTGGCCCCAAGAATAACCTCCGCTGATGGGCCCCAAGAATCAGCTCCACTGTTGGCCTCAAGAATCAACTCCACTGGTGGCCCCAAAAATCATCTCCACTGGTGGACCCCAAGAATCATCACCACTGTGGCCCTCGAAGAAATCAAACTCGCACTGGTGTCCTCAAGAATCAACTCCACTGGTGGCCTCCAAGATCAACGTCCACTGGTGGCCCTAAGAATCAACTCCCTGGAGGGGCCCAAGAATCAGCTGCACTTGTGGTCCCAAAATCAATCTCCACGTACTGGTGCCCCAAGAATCTCTTCCACTGGAGCCCAAAGAATCAACTCCACTGGTGGCCCCAGGAATCAACTCCACTGGTGGGCCCCAAGAAATAGCTCAACTACTGGACCAAAGGAATCAGCTCCATTGGTGGGTGCCAAAAAACAATTCCACTGGTGAACCCCATAAATCAGCCCCACCAGCGTATATATTCATCCCCTGTATACAGTCCTATATGTGTAGTATGTATTCACCCCCTGTATACAGTCCTGTATATGTAGTATATATTCACCCCCTGTCTACAGTTCTGTAGGTGTAGTACATATATTCCCTCTGTATAATACACCTGTACTGTATAGTGTTTCCCTTCCCTGTATACAGTCATGTAGGTGTAGTACATATGCTCCCTCTGTATACAGTCCTGTATGTGTAGTATATATTCACCCCCTGTATACAGTCCTTTATGTGTAGTATATATTCACCCCCTGTATACAGTCCTGTATATGTAGTATATATTCACCCCCTGTATACAGTCCTGTAGGTGTAGTACATATGCTCCCTCTGTATACAGTCCTGTATGTGTAGTATATATTCCCTCCCTGTATACAGTCCTGTATGTGTAGTATATATTCCCTCCCTGTATACAGTCCTGTATGTGTAGTATATATTCCCTCCCTGTATACAGTCCTGTATGTGTAGTATATATTCCCTCCCTGTATACAGTCCTGTATGTGTAGTATATAATCACCCCCTGTATACAGTCCTGTATATGTAGTATATATTCAACCCCTGTATACAGTCCTGTATGTGTAGTATATATTCCCTCCCTGTATACAGTCCTGTATATGTAGTATATATTCACCCCCTGTATACAGTCCTGTAGGTGTAGTACATATGCTCTCTCTGTATACAGTCCTGTATGTGTAGTATATATTCCCTCCCTGTATACAGTCCTGTATGTGTAGTATGTATTCCCTCCCAGGGGGGGGGGGGGGGGGCGGGGGGGTGTTTAAACATTCCTGTACGTGTAGTATGTATTCCCTCCCTGTATACAGTCCTGTATGTGTAGTATATATTCACCCCCTGTCTACAGTCCTGTAGGTGTAGTACATATGCTCCCTCTGTTTACAGTCCTGTATGTGTAGTATATATTCACCGCCTGTATACAGTCCTGTATATGTAGTATATATTCACCCCCTGTATACAGTCCTGTATGTGTAGTATATATTCCCTCCCTGTATACAGTCCTGTATATGTAGTATATATTCACCCCCTGTATACAGTCCTGTAGGTGTAGTACATATGCTCTCTCTGTATACAGTCCTCTATGTGTAGTATATATTCCCTCCCTGTATACAGTCCTGTATGTGTAGTATGTATTCCCTCCCTGTATACAGTCCTGTATGTGTAGTATGTATTCACCCCCTGTATACAGTCCTGTATGTGTAGTATGTATTCACCCCTGTATACAGTCCTGTATACTGTCCTGTTTGTGTAGTATATATTCCCTCCCTGTATACAGTCCTGTATGTGTAGTATATATTCCCTCCCTGTATACAGTCCTGTATACTGTCCTGTATGTGTAGTATATAATCCCGTCCCCTGTACTACAGTCCTGTATGTGTAGTATATTATCCGTCCCTGTATACAGCCTGTATGTGAGTATATATTCCCTTCCCGTATACAAGTCCTGTATGTGTATAAATATTTCCTCCCCTGTAGTAAAAGTCCCTGATAATATGTAGTATATATTCCCTCCCTGTATACAGTCCTGTATGTGTAGTAAATATTCCCTCCCTGTATACAGTCCTGTATACTGTCCTGTATGTGTAGTATATATTCCCTCCCTGTATACAGTCGGGTATTTGTAGTATATATTCCATCCCTGTATACAAGTCTGTAAGTGTAGTAATATATTCCCTCCCTGTATACAGTCCTGTATGTGTAGTATATATTCCCTCCCTGTATACAGTCCTGTATACTGTCCTGTATGTGTAGTATATATTCCCTCCCTGTATACAGTCCTGTATGTGTAGTATATATTCCCTCCCTGTATACAGTCCTGTATGTGTAGTATATATTCCCTCCCTGTATACAGTCCTGTATACTGTCCTGTATGTGTAGTATATATTCCCTCCCTGTATACAGTCCTGTATGTAGTATATATTTCCCTTACTCCCTGTATACGTCCTGTAAGTGTAGTAATATTCCCCCTTCCCTGTATACAGTCCCTGTATGTGTAGTAATATTCCCCTCCCTGATACAGTCCTGTATGTGTGTTATATTCCCTCCTGTATAAAAGCTCCCCTGTATGTGTAGTATATATTCCCTCCCTGTATACAGTCCTGTATGTGTAGTATATATTCCCTCCCTGTATACAGTCCTGTATGTGTAGTATATATTCCCTCCCTGTATACAGTCCTGTATACTGTCCTGTATGTGTAGTATATATTCCCTCCCTGTATACAGTCCTGTATGTGTAGTATATATTCACCCCCTGTATACAGTTCTGTATTTGTAGTATATATTCACCCCCTGTATACAGTCCTGTATACAGTCCTGTATGTGCAGTATATATTCCCTCCCTGTATACAGTCCTGTATGTGTAGTATATATATTCCCTCCCTGTATATAGCCCTGTATACAGTCCTGTATGTGTAGTATATATCCCCTCCCTGTATACAGTCCTGTATGTGTAGTATATATTCCCTCCCTGTATACAGTCCTGTATGTGTAGTATATATTCCCTCCCTGTATACAGTCCTGTATGTGTAGTATATATTCCCTCCCTGTATACAGTCCTGTATGTGTAGTATATATTCCCTCCCTGTATACAGTCCTGTATACTGTCCTGTATGTGTAGTATATATTCCCTCCCTGTATACAGTCCTGTATGTGTAGTATATATTCCCTCCCTGTATACAGTCCGGTATATATTCCCTCACTGTATCAGTCCTATGTGTAGTATTATTTCCCTCCCTATATACATCCTGTTGTGTAGTAAATTCCCCACTGTGTACAGTCCTGTATGTTAGTAATTTCCTTCCCTGTATACGTCCTTGTGAATACATATCCCCTCTTATACACCGTATCATCCTGTAGTGTATAATATTCCCTCCCGTATACAGTCCTGTATGTGTAGTATATATTCCCTTCCTGTATACAGTCCTGTATGTGTCGTATATATTCCCTCCCTGTATACAGTCCTGTATGTGTAGTAAATATTCCCTCCCTGTATACAGTCCTGATCTTTCCCGATTTTAGTAATATTCCCCCCTTTACAGTCCTGTAGTTAAAATATCCCTCCCGTATACAGTCCGTATTGTAGTATATATTCCCCTTTCCCGTATACAGTCCTGTATTTTCGTATAAATTCCCCCCCCTGATCACCTTATGTGTAGTAAATATTCCCCCCCCTTATACTCCGTAGTGTAGTATATATTCCTTCCCTGTATACAGTCCTGTCTGTGTAGTACATATGCTCCCTCTGTATACTTGCTGGGCCACTGACCTGATACATTGTGTCACTGTAGGTTCTATACGGCTCTGAACGTTCTCACGGGCGCTGGACTCCATCTATAGCACCTGTGCATGGCCGCCATTGCTGGTGATGACGCCCATGAGGCGACGCGTCCCATGCATATTGCTAGCAGCCCTATAATGTATCTAGAATGCGGCTCAGACCTGTTGGGTGTCGTGGGCGCCGTCTGCAGGGTTCGGTAATTCACTGGGGCTGATTTCACTGTGAAATAATCCTGTGGTTTTCTCGTTCAGGTCTTGGGATCCAGTTACAAGAGTTTATCTGGGGGTTTTGTGTTACCCAATTTTATGCAACAAAGGGAGGGGAGGGGAGGGGGGCGAGAGGTAAAGTCACCGCAGCCTCCTCTCCTCTATAGTGTCCTGTGGATAGCGGCTGCCGGGTCACCTGTGCTTTCAGCTCCCTGTGGATATGATACTGGACGGAAGCAGACAAGGGTGTTTCTTCCTTCTATCCTTTCTTTCTTATGGTGAGTCTTATTATTACTATTATTATTGTTGTTTTGTTACATTTTATTCAAGGTTTGAAGATGATACCAAATCCCCAGCACAAAACGCATCGCACCTGTATTAGGCCTGGTCTACACAGCACTGGTTTTTCGTCGGATTTTTAAGTGGATTCAGTATTTAGAATCTGCTGACGATCTAGTCTAATCTTATCTATCCCTGTGGAGAAAACAATAGAGCAATCTTTATGTCATTAACTACTATTTGTAATGAGACTATGTAGAAATAAGCAGCAGCTGCAGTAAAGTGAGATTAGTCTGCCCTGCTGATTCTTTCCTCTCATTTTTTTGTTGTTGGTCTAGTCTAATCCTATCTATCCCTGTGGAGAGAACAATAGATCAATCATTGTTATTGCCTACTATTTGTAATGAGAGTATGTAGAAATAAGCAGCAGCTGCAGTGAAGTGAGCTAAGCCCGCCCTGCTGATTCTATCCTCTCATTTGATTGCTGATGGTCTAGTCTAATCTTATCCATCCCTGTGGAGAAAACAATAGATCAATCATTGTCATTGCCTACTATTTGTAATGAGACTATGAAGAGATAAGCAGCAGCTGCAGTAAGGTGAGAGTAGTCTGCCCTGCCACGCAAAAGTTCTCTCTCACACATAGAGAAGGACAATGTTTTGTATGTAAATTTTAATTGCATAGGACTGCCAAGATAAAAAAAAATTACTCATTTGTTTGCTTATGGTCTTGTCTAATCTTATCTATCCTTCATTTTTTGCTGATGGTCTAGTCTAATCTTATCTATCCCTGTGGAGAAAACAATAGATTAATCATTGTCATTGCCTACTATTTGTAATGAGACTATGTAGAGATAAGCAGCAGCTGCAGTAAAGTGAGATTAGTCTGCCCTGCTGATTCTATCCTCTCATTTTTTGCTGTTGGTCTAGTCTAATCCTATCTATCCCTGTGGAGAAAACAATAGATTAATCATTGTCATTGCCTACTATTTGTAATGAGACTATGTAGAGATAAGCAGCAGCTGCAGTAAAGTGAGATTAGTCTGCCCTGCTGATTCTATCCTCTCATTTTTTTGCTGTTGGTCTAGTCTAATCTTATCTATCCCTGTGGAGAGAACAATAGATCAATCATTGTCATTACCTACTATTTGTAATGAGAGTATGTAGAAATAAGCAGCAGCTGCAGTGAAGTGAGCTAAGCCCGCCCTGCTGATTCTATCCTCTCATTTGATTGCTGATGGTCTAGTCTAATCTTATCCATCCCTGTGGAGAAAACAATAGATCAATCATTGTCATTGCCTACTATTTGTAATGAGACTATGAAGAGATATGCAGCAGCTGCAGTAAGGTGAGAGTAGTCTGCCCTGCCACGCAAAAGTTCTCTCTCACACATAGAGAAGGACAATATTTTATATGTAATTTTTAATTGCATAGGACTGCCAAGATAAAAAAAAATCTGCCAAAAAATTCTAAAACAAAAATAGCTTTTCAGGAATATTAGATTCAGGGAAACATGCTCCTTTCTGATGCCGGTGTCCCCTTAAACTCTGCTCACTCTCCCTCATTGCACTGCCCGACCCCTGCGATCTGCACCAGGCACCTGATATCCTGGTGACGGCAGCGCCTCAGTGACCGGCGTCACACGGGGCTTCGTTCTATCGCGGAGCAGCTGTCTCTGGCCGTGCGCTCGCGCCGAGCACCTGCGCCTTTATCAGTTTATTCCACATTTGTCCTCTCGCGGGCGACAGTGACAAATGCTCCTCATAACCTCCACTGATCAATGCTCCAAAACGTGACGTCACAAAGGTCGGGCAATCTGTTACTTTGATAGGTCATTACGTTGGATTGGGTTTTCTGTGTCCCGTGTCCAGGTCGTGTGTAATCGCTCTGCAGATAGAGAGATCCCATCGCTGCTCCGGCCGGATATTTATAATCTTACCTATCTCTTGTTAGACGTCTCCCTCGGCTTTGACAGATCTTGTAGATCCTGGATCAGTAACAGAGTCTGCAGCAATGGCTGTGAATGTAGCAGAGCCGGGACGGTGGGTGATCAGAGGTTGGCACTAATCCCAGTCACATTACAAGGCTCAGTGAGTTGGATGTAAGTTATGAACCACTATATCCATTAGGTGGCGCTGCAGAGTCCAAGATCATTTCCCATCAGCCCTTTAGAATTTGAATTTCAGTGGAGTGACCATGGCTTATAAGCAGTGTCGGACTGGGGTGCCTAGGGCCCACCAGAGGAATTGATTTTAGGGGCCCACTTTACCTCGCTGTCTCCAACCCCTGTACGGTGCCCGCGGCGCTCAGTCTTGCTTCAACGTCTACAGACCGATGTGATGACATCATCACACTAATCTGTAATCAAGTTGGGGCTCTGGGGATTCGGAGTCTCCGTCACTGAATTTCAGCTGGAAATCTGTGGTGAACTTAAAAGGTATAAAGATCTATGTCCCTCCCAGACCCCGAATGATACATTTCATATGAATAAAAATATATCAAAAGCTACAACACAGAGTACTGAGTATAAGGCTTAGTTCGCATGGCGTAATTGCAGGGCATACAGTATACCCCGCAATTACGCCGGGACTTCAGGAGCTCGCACCGATCGGTGCGTACTCCCGCGGCGCTGGTGTAGCGGCAACCCGCCGGCCCGTAGACTGTCATTACTCACAGAGGGGACCCGCGCTGTGCTTCACAGCGCCGTTCAATTAAATTCTCGCTACCAGTTCCAGCTCCCATGAGGGTGAAGCACAGAAACGGGCTCAACTCTCCACTAGCAAGCTCTCCCTTCCAGACCAGCGCCGGCAGCTATTTGTAATGTAGACAGTGCGTGGATCGGTCTGGGGGCCCACCAGAGGATTCTCCGATCCTGCCCAGTGGGACCAAGTCGCGCTGCTTATAAGTACTCACAACCTACATAGTGCCCGCCTCCCTTAATGTGGTATTTTGTTAACCCTATTTGAGCTACAATAATTGCTTTTCACCCTGTCAGTATCTACTCTGCACTGACAAGAGGCAAACACCCTGAAACAGCTGTCTGCAGATGAATATCTGGTTGTCATTAATCCCATTTACATTGCTGTCTGCAGTTGATTTGATGGTTGGCTCTTCTAATCCCATATTTAATTGCTGTTGGAGATGAATATCAGGTTCGCATTAATCCCATTTACATTTGTGTCTGAAGGTGAATATCTGCTTGGCATTAATCCCATCCCCATAGGTATCTGGGTATCTGTAGATGAATATCTGCTGTCATTAATCCCATTCACATTACTGTCTGCAGGTTAATAATATCTGGTATGGGCTTAAATCACCATTTCACATTATCTGTATAGAGGTTGTTTATCTGGTTGTCATTTATCCCATTCACATCGCTGTCTTGGGATGAATATCTGGTTGTGCTTAATCAATTCACCATTATGCTGTCTGAAGATTAAAAAATCTGTTTTGCTGTAATCCACATTGAACTAGTGTAAGGTCTCAGTGAGTCACGATGTGGCTTGAGGGAACAGTACTATCCAATGGGGGCAGAGCAGTGTACTGAGCTCTTTAACAATGAGCCATGCTTGAATATATTTAATAATTTAGTTGTGACGCGACCAATGGTGTATATAGTCTCCATCACACCTATATGATGCCTCTCCTAACTAAGGAGTGTGTTAACCCCGTTTTAGGCCTTACATTTGATTGTCTCTCGCACACTAGCAACAAACAACCCCGAAACAGCTGTCTGTCAGGTAGTGATCTCAGATGTGTAATCCCATTCACATTGAAAGGCTCAGTGAGTTGGATGTGACGTGAGAAACGCTACATCCTTTAGGTGGTGCTGCAGAGTCCGAGCTCATTTCCCATGAGCTCTTTAGAAAATGTTTAAGTTTCAGTGAATTGGCCATTGTTTATGTTGTCTCGCCACATACAACTCCGGCCCCGTCTTAAATAATAAAAACACATTTACCCCGTTCTTAAACGTCCCGTCGAGCACTCACCCTAGCCAGCATTACTCTGCTCTGATGAGGGGCATAACACACCCTTGTACAGCTGTCTGCGAGGTGTATCTGGTTTTGGCTCTATTTCACCATTCACATTGCTAAGGCTCAGTTAAGCCAGAATGACAGGAGGAATCGCTAATCCAATTTAGAGATTGACGCGTCAGCAGAGTGTTAGTCTATTTCCATGTGCTTGTGGGAATATGATATAAATTTCGTGGTAGCGACTGATGGTGAATAAGTCTCCACTTACCTCTATGCAGCCTCAATGAGGAACATTCTACCTTTTGAGCTAAAGAATAAGAGAAGACTCCTTGTGAGTGGTGCTGAATGTTGGATACAATTACTACATCAAAGTCTTGTTGTTGTACCACGTCAGGGTTGGGGCGGGCTTATTGTCGGGTGGTTTGTGGATGTCCAGCCGCCCCCTTCACACCCACCATGTTCATGTTCTTCCCGAATAACGGGGCGGAAAGAATGAAAAGTTGTTAGGATACACTGGGGAGGTGTTAGAAAACCGTTTTCCAGCGGGAAAATCCTCAGCTGTGGGGTGTGGGAATGACTGCACGGATTTTCTATTTCAATCAATGTAAAAGGTTAACAATCGCTTTACAGATGGTTTTCAAGTCTGAACCTTTGCCGCGGGGACAAGCCCTCAAAGTCTATGGGACGGCTTTTCAGTCTTTTTTTCAGTGTTTTTAGAAAGCCTGTGTGCTGTGTAGACAAAGCCTTACACTTCCAGTGATCATGTCCCCATATACAGTGGGGAAAAACGTAGTGAGCCCCCAATTGTGCAGGTTCTCCCACTTGATGAGAGAGGCTCCTGTAACTGAATTCATAGGTCGGACATTGTCAACTATGAGTAAAAATGAGGGGAAATCAAATCACAGAAAATCTCCATCGTATTTGGATCGGGAATGAATTTATTTGCAATTTATGGTTGGAAAATAAGTATTTGGTCAAATTACTGACGTATTCTCTCTCTTCCTTTGGTTCTGTCTCCTTTGTGGCAATTGATTGTTTCCTGGTATTCACTGAGGTCGGGCCCACGGCTGCTGGGTTGTTGGCTCTCACTCCAGACGTTCCTCTGGAGCTTAGCAATGTTTGTGGGGTGTAACTGGGCAACATCGGACTTGGAAACTCCCTACCCTATGGGTTTATATGGGGTTGAGATCGGGAGATGAGCTACGGCACCTCCAAGGACCTTAAACGCTTCTTTATGAGCCCCTTCCTTCGTAAGGGCCCCTCGGCGGTGTGCTTGGGATCCATT
This sequence comes from Phyllomedusa bahiana, assembly GCA_025379985.1. Lineage (NCBI taxonomy): Eukaryota > Metazoa > Chordata > Amphibia > Anura > Hylidae > Phyllomedusa > Phyllomedusa bahiana. The sequence continues at coordinate 79,454 of JAODAL010008100.1, forward strand.
GTCATGATGAAAGGCCCTGCCCACGTTTCATCTTCAATGACCCTGGCTGATGGAAGGATGAGTTTGCACTTAAATCTCTACGATACATAGGCCCCCATTCAATTCTTTCATGTACTACGGATCAGTCGTCTGGTCCTCTTTGCTGAGGAAATACAGCCAATGCCTGCTGTTAACCACCACTCCCCTCCCACTATGCTTAACGCAGTAGGTTTAGGTGTTCTGTATGGATGCGGAGCTAGACTTCTCTCTCCTCCAAACATGACGGAGTTGTGTTTTCTTACCAAACAGTTCCACTGTGGTTCCATCTGATCATGTGACATTCTCCCAATACTCTTTGGATCAACCAATGCTCACTAGCAAAACTTCAGAAGGCGCTGTGAGTTGGATCATGTATGGCTTAAGCAGGAGGGACACATCTGGCATGCAGGATCTGAGTTTTCCCTGGCGGCGTAGTACTGATGGTGCCTTTGTTAGTTGGGGTCCAGTTCTCTGAGGTCACTAGGTCATCCTCCGGGTGTTCTGGGATGTGTCGCTCACCGTTCTTGTGTATCACTTTGGACCCAGGGGTGAGAATCTTGCTGTGAACCCCGTTGGAGGGAGATGATCAGGTGGTCTTGTTTGTTCTTCCATGTGCTAATTATTGCTCCCACAGTTGGATTCCTTTTACACACCTGCTTGCCTATTGTCAGGTTCAGTTTTCCAGCCTGTGGTGAGGGCTACATTTGTTTCTGGTGTCTTTTCCAAGTCTTTGGTCTTCCCCATGTGGAGTTTGGAGTGTGATGTTTGAGGTTGTGGACAGGAGTCTTTTGTATACTGATGTGGTCAAACAGGCGCATTATTACAGGTACTGAGTAGGAGGACAGAGGAGCTATCGTCAGAAGAAGTTACTGTGTGGGTCTGTGAGAGCAGGAAAAATCTTCGTTGTGTTTGTGTCGGGGAACCAAATACTTATTTCCACCATTAATTTGCAAATAAAATTCTTTCCGATCTAGACGATGGGGATTTTAGGGATTTGTTTTCTCATTTGTCTCTCATAGTTGAGGGCGACCTATGATGTCAGTTACAGGAGCCTCTCTCATCTTTATAAGTGGGAGAACTTGCACAATTGGGGGCTGACTAAAGACTTTTTTTCCCCCCTGTACACAGCGGCCTCCGCACCGTTCGCCGGTCCTGCCACCGGCGCAGCCGCCAGATCTGTTCTATTTCTTTTTTCCCTTTTAATCTCACAATTCCAGACGGCAGAAGTTGTCACATTGTAACATTCGCCGCGTCCATTCTCCCGAATTCCCCCACCCTCCGCTTCCCGCCCCCTATGGAGAGTTTAGAAATCTATTTCATTCATGTGTGAAATTTACTTTAGCTCCCAGAGGAGGTTCTGCAGAGTTCCCCGCGGACCTTAATCAGTGGCACAGCCCGTGGCACGACCGATATTAAAATCCATAAATCTTCAGGAATGATGGATTTACTATAGAGTAAAAGGAAAGAAACGGCTGATTTTATTATGTAAATATTGAGGGGGTGCTAGCTCGGGGATGATGGTCGAGAGGGGAAGCGGGGGACGATGGTGAGAGGGGGCTACAGTGTGGTAGGAGGGGACGATGGGAGGGGGCGGCGTTCCCCTCCTCCCCCTGTGAGGGGATTCGATGAGGACAATGGGATCGGGAACGGATGGAGAGAGGACAGATGGGAGGGAGGGGGACGTCATGGCGGCAGGGGACGATGGAAGAGAGGGAAGCTTGGGGTAGTTAAGGAGAGTTTACCCAAGAGAGGATAAGAAAGCTGAGAGGGACGCATAGGTAGCCCCCCCCCCCACCGCCCTTGGGGCAGGGGACGATTGGGGAGAGGGGGATCAGTGGACGATGTGGGACGTGGGTGCGTGGGACTCGATGGAGATGAGGGGAGCGGGGACGATGGGAGAGGGGAGCGGGGACGATGGGAGAGGGGAGCGGGGACGATGGGAGAGGGGAGCGGGGACCGCTTGGAGTAGGGGACGCTTGGGAGAGGGTTTAGCGGTGGATCGAGGTTTCGAGTGTGGGGCGCGGGGAGATTGGGCTTGATGGGGATAGTTTTGCAGGGTGGACGATGGGATTGCAGTGGGAGCTGGGGACGATGGGAGAGGGAGCTCGGAGGATCGATGCAGATCTGGTAGGGGAGCGGGACGATGCGAAGTGAGGGGAGAGGGACGTATGCGAGCGGGTTTGAGCCGGGGGACGATGCGAGAGGAGAGCGGGGACGATGGATGAGGAGAACCGGGGACGATTGAGAGTGAGAGCGGGGCGTATGTGCGAAGGGGAGAGAGAGGCGGGGTTTACGATCGGGAGAGGTGAGCGGGGACGATGGGAGAGGGGAGCGGGGACGATGGGAGAGGGGAGCGGGGACGATGGGAGAGGGGAGCGGGGACGATGGGAGAGGGGAGCGGGGACGATGGGAGAGGGGAGCGGGGACGATGGGAGAGGGGAGCGGGGACGATGGGAGATGGGAGAGGGGGCGATGGGAGAGGGGAGCGGGGACGATGCGAGAGGAGAGCGGGGACGATGCGAGAGGAGAGCGGGGACGATGCGAGAGGAGAGCGGGACGTTGCGGATTGAGGAGAGCTGGGACGAATGCGATGAGGATGATGCAGCCGGGACGTGTGCCGTATTAGTGAGGAAGAGCGGGGGACGCAAGCGAGAGGAAGAGGGACGCATGCGGCGGGAGAGCGGGCGACGATGAGGAGGGGATGGAGAATCGGCGGACGATGCGACCGCTTGAGAGGGAGTGGGTGAGGGGACGATCGAGCGGGGAGCGGGTACGATGGGAGAGGGGAGCGGGGACGATGGGAGTGTGAGGGGTGCGAGGACCGTAAGTGGTAGAGGGATTGCGGGGACGACTGGGGAGCGGGAGCTGGTGGACACAGATGGGATGAGGGATAGCGGGGACGATGGGAGAGGGGAGCGGGGACGATGGGAGAGGGGAGCGGGGACGATGGGAGAGGGGAGAGGGGACGGATGGGCAGACTGTGAGATCGGGGACGATGGGAGGACTGGGGTGAGGGTGGCGATGCGAGGGGGGGGCGGGGTCGATGCGAAGGAGGGGGAAGCGGGCGATGCGAGGAGTGGGAAGCTGATGGGGGAGATGGGAGAGGGGGATGCCTTGGGACGATGGGACATTTCGAGGTGGAGATAGAGTTCGATGAGGTAGATGAGGGGTGCTCGTGAGGACGATGGTGAGAGGGGAAACTCAGGGGTACTTGATTGGGCAAGAGGGAGCGTAGGAGACGATGGGACGAGGGGAAGGCGGGGGACTCGATGGGAGAGGGGAAGCCGTGGTTGTAGGTGCGATGGGAGAGGGGACCGGGGACGGTGTGGGATTGAGGGAGCCGCGGGTGGGCTGATGGGATGAGGGGGTGTGAGGGGGGTGGGTGTGGGGGGGCGGGGACGATGGGAGAGGGGAGCGGGGACGATGGGAGGAGGGTGAGATAGGGGGCTGATGGGAGAGAGGAGGTAAGAAGAGGGGCGAATGGGGATAGAGGGGAGAGGGGGCTGATGGGACGAAGGGATGATGTGGGTTCTGCATGAGAGGGATGAGCCAAGACTGATCTCACATGGAGGCTCCTCTGCTTCTTCCTCAGGTGTCCGCTGCCAGTCCCCCGGGCAGCAGCCTGGCTGTGCCTGTCACCTGGACTGCCCGGCTGGCGCGCACTTCTCCGGTGGCAGCTGCTGGGAGTGCCCCCCTGGATGGTAGTAAGTGTCGGGCATCACGCTGGGCGGGTTATTGGCGCCTTCTGTTCCTCTGGATACAATGTATTCTTCTGGCTTCTCTGCTTTGTAATAAAATCTGTTATTCCTCCTGTACAATCTTCTCGCCATTCGCGCCGCACACTCTCATTTTCATCACAATGGAGGAGTTGGCGGTAGATTGCTGTGCCGGGCGGTGCACAATGCTGATGCGCTCATCTATCTGATATAGCGAGCCAATCGATGGAAAATCGAAGGCTCAATCGGCGGTGAAACCGGGAGCAAAGCGCTGTGCGGCGGCAGCTTTATACATTACATTGTAGCTTTGTGTGAGTGACCTACATGGAGGTGGACAGCAACATGGAGCAGAGGACCCGCGTCAGGCATACTGATCGTTATACCATGGAGTGTTAAACGCCTAAGGCTAACAAGCCCCTGGCACTCGCCCCCCCCCCCCCTCTCCCCCCCCCCCCTCCCCCCTCCCTTGTCCTATACCATAGGCGGGTACAAGCTACAGACGACAGCGCCAGGACTGATCCTCATACCATGGTGTGTACAAGTACAGCCGACTAGCGCAAGGCACTGAGTCTACCCCCCTCCCCCCCCCCCCACCTATGGGTGTACACTACGGCAACAGCGCCAGGCACTGATCCTTAACCATGGTGGTGTACAAGCTACAGACGATCAGCGACAAGGCACTGATCCCTATACAAATGTGGAGTACACACACTACGAGGCATACAGCGCATGGCACTGATCCCTTATACCATGGTGGTGTACAAGATACAGTACGAAAGCGCCAGTCACTTTTTTCTAATCTTATACCATGTGGTGTACATAGCTTACATGCAACAGCGCCAGGCAATGAGTCCCAGTATACAATGGCGGTGTACAAATCTAAAGGAAAACTCAGCGCCAGGCACTGATCCGTATACCATGGCGGTGTACAAGCTACAGGCAACAGCGCCAGGCACTGATCCCTATACCATGGCGGTGTACAACCTACAGGCAGCAACGCCTGGCACTGATCCGTATACCATGGCGGTGCACAAGCGAAAGAAAACTGCAGCAGGGCAGTGACCCCTATACCAGGGCGGTGTACAAGCTACAGGCACAGTCCCAGGCACTGATCCCTATACCATGGCGGTGTACAAGCGACAGGACAACAGCGCCAGGCACTGATCCCTATACAACGGCGGTGTACAACCTACAGGCAACAGCGCCAGGCACTGATCCATATACAATGGCGGTGTACAAGCGACAGACGACGGCGCCATTCACTGATCCCTATACCATGGCGGTGTACAAGCTACAGGCAACAGCCCCAGGCACTGATCCCTATACCATGGCGGTGTACAAGCGACAGACAACAGCGCCAGGCACTGATCCCTATACAACGGCGGTGTACAAGCTCCAGCCAACAGCGCCAGGCACTGATCCATATACAATGGCGGTGTACAAGCGACAGACAACAGCGCCAGGCACTGATCCATATACCATGGCGGTGTACAAGCGACAGACGACGGCGCCATTCACTGATCCCTATACCATGGCGGTGTACAAGCTACAGGCAACAGTCCCAGGCATGATCCCTATACCACGGCGGTGTACAACCGACAGGCAACAGCGCCAGGCACTGATCCCTATACCACGGCGGTGTACAACCTACAGGCAACAGCGCCAGGCACTGATCCCTATACCTTGGTGGTGTACAAGCTACAGACGACAGCGCCAGGCACTGATCCCTATACCATGGCGGTGTACAACCTCCCGGCGACCGCGCCAGGCACTGAGCCCTATACCCTGGCGGTGTACAACCTACAGGCAACAGCGCCAGGCACTGATCCCTATACCATGGCGGTGTACAACCTACAGGCAACAGCGCCAGGCACTGATCCCTATACCATGGCGGTGTACATGAACCAGTGGGGGACGCTACAGACGACAGCGCCAGTCACTGATCCCTATACCATGGCGGTGTTTCAACCTACAGGCAACAGCGCCCGGCACGGATCCCTATACCATGTCGGTGTAAAAGCTACCGGCTAACGCGCCAGGCACTGATCCCTATACCATGGTGGTGTACAAGCTACAGGCAACAGCGCCAGGCACTGATCCCTATACCATGGCGGTGCACAAGCGAAAGAAAACAGCAGCAAGGCACTGACCCCTATACCATGGCGGTGTACAAGCTACAGACGACAGCGCCAGTCACTGATCCCTATACCATGGCGGTGTACAACCTACAGGCAACAGCCCCAGGCACTGATCCCTATACCATGGCGGTGTACAAGCGACAGACAACAGCGCCAGGCACTGATCCCTATACAAAGGCGGTATACAACCTACAGGCAACAGCGTCAGGCACTGATCCCTATACCATGGCGGTGTACAAGCGACAGACGACAGCTCCAGGCACTGATCCCTATACCATGGCGGTATACAACCTACAGACGACAGCGCCAGGCACTGATCCCTATACCATGGTGGTGTACGTGAACCAATGGGGGACGCTACAGACGAAAGCGGCAGTCACTGATCCCTATACCATGGCGGTGTACAAGCTACAGGCAACAGCGCCAGGCACTGATCCCTATACCATGGTGGTGTACAAGCTACAGGCAACAGCGCCAGGCACTGATCCCTATACCACGGCGATATACATGAACCAGTGGGGGACGCTACAGACGACAGCACCAGTCACTGATCATTATACCATGGCGGTGTACATCAACCAGTGAGGGACGCTACAGATGACAGCGCCATTCACTGATCCCTATACCATGAACCAGTGGGAGACGCTACAGATGACAGCATTCTTCACTGATCCTTATACCATGGCGGTGTACAAGCTACAGACGACAGCACCATTCACTGATCCCTATACCATGGCAGTGTACAAGCTACAGACGACAGCACCATTCAGTGATCCCTATACAATAGCGTTGTACATGAAGGCTGCTGAGGAGTTTGTCATGTCACCACTCTCCGCTCTGCTTTTTTCTGCCCTTGACCAGCACTGTGGGAGGTCACTGATTGTTGCCAATGTTGTGTCTCAGGATACCGTCTCACACATCTAATCGATAGTATATTCCGGGAGCCGCGGTCACTTTAGTACCCAAAAAAACACAAATTAAAAAACTGTTATAATTATTTGTAAACTGAACATAACTTATTCTATAACAATGAAAATGCTGACATGACGGTTGTAGGAAATGTCTGCCATTTGCATCCAAGCAACACGTCGCTCCCTGGTTAGGGAGGTGTAAGAAACGGTCACGGCTCCAAGGATGCACGGAATCCACCTGGAATTTGTAGCAATTTTATACATTTTATTGCAAAAATCTAATAAAAACAGAATTAAACATCACATTGTGAGACAGGCATAAAACTGCTTACGCTTTTCGAACACCCCCAATGTTCTTAGTCATGGCTATGATCCATGAGGGAGGTGTGTGCCAGGAGATCCAGATCACTGCCCCTATTTCCTGCTGGACACTGGCCTGGAAGTGTTCACAGCTTGTTCCAGTAGATTCTCCCCTTCTGGTAGCCCGATGGTGGATGCCAATAAGGCCATCAAAGGATAGAGCCACGTGACACATGTCACACATCAACATGGCTGATTTCTGCAATGTCCGGATTATCTCCGCAGGACTTTGGACACCTCCTGATTTAACATTGCCAGAATTAGTTTTTTTTTTCCCATGGGGCTACTCAAGTGGATGATTACATGGGTGGGATAGCTGTAGGATGGGTGCCAAGAATCAACTCTATTGAAGGCCCCCAGAATTGACTCCACTAGTAGCCTCAAACCTCAACTCCACTGGTGGTCCCAAGAATCACCTCCACTGGTGGTCCCAAGAATCACCTCCACTGGTGGCCCCAAGAATCACCTTCACTGGTGGGCCCAAGAATCACCTTCACTGGTGGGCCCCAAGAATAACCTTCACTGGTGGCCCCAAGAATCACCTTCACTGGTGGCCCCAAAAATCACCTTCACTGGTGGGCCCCAAGAATCACTTCCACTGGTGGGCCCCAAGAATCATCTCCACTGGTGGACCCCAAGAATCAGCTCCACTGGTGGGCCCCAAGAATCACCTCCATTGGTGGGCCCAAGAATCATCACTACTGGTGAGCACCAAGAATCATCTCCACTGGTGGGCCCCAAGAATCACCTCCATTGGTGGGCCCAAGAATCATCACTACTGGTGAGCACCAAGAATCATCTCTACTGGTGGACCCAAGAATCAATTCCACTGGTGGGCCCCAAGAATCAACTCCACTGGTGACCCCAAGAATAAACTCCACTGGTGGGCCCAAGAATCAACTCCACTGGTGGACCCCAAGAATCAACTCCGCTGGTGGGCCCCAAGAATCATCTCCGCTGGTGGGCCCCAAGAATCTACTCTACTGGTGACCCCAAGAATCACCTCTACTGGTGGCCCTAAGAATCTACTATACTGGTGGACCTCAATAATCAATGGCACTGGTGGGTCCCCAGAATCAGATCCACTGATGGCCTCCAGAATCAACTCAATCGGTGGACCCTAAGAATGGACTCCACTGGTGGTCCAATGACATTTTGAGGTGTCTCCCGGTTGCCCTAGACATACCCAGTGTGACGTGTGTGGTTAGCACAACCTTGCAGGAGGATAATGCTCCCATTCCATCATGGAGATGTGTCCTACATTATCCTCCTGCCATTGATCTCCCGGTTATTTTCGTATTCCCTGTTACTTGGTTTGATGGTTGCTTTTGACTCCGGCTCGGAGAACGCTCCCCGGAGACCCCACAATCCTGACATAGATTTTTCTGTTCCATTATTAAAATTCCTTTTGTCTCCTTCATATTTCCTGGATCTTTCTGTGTAAGTCAAGTGATTGGTGATTGATGGATACAATATATCTTGGAGGTCATTGGAACAGCGGCAGAGAGATTCCTCTGGTGATATTGATTATTCTCAATCATCTCGGAGGCAGGATTATTATTTTTTCCCATTTATTCCTCATTTTATCTGTCCTACATTTTTACATGTGTATAATGGAAAGCGCCCGGGGACGGCGGCGGCTGCAGCAAATCTGCGTTTATCTAGAATCACAATAATTATGTCTAAAGTAGCTGCGATGACAAGACAGGCTGATCCCCCGCAGCCGCTGCAGCAATGTCAGGGGAGGTTTATGGAGGAAAACCAGTTTGGGTTACATAGCGGTGGTCAAACCCTCATCCAGCGCCCCCATCCCCCAATTATTGCTGTTATCATAAAGGGACACTTCCATCAGAACGGAGGATTTTCGTTAAAACCAATATTCCTGGAAAACTATTTTTTTTCAAATTTTTTACACTTTTTTTTCATTTCGGCAGTCCTATGCAATTAAAAATTACATATAAAATCTTGTCCTCCTCCAGCTCTGATAATAAAGTGATAAAACTCAGGAATGGTTGGTCAGACTGATCTTACTTTACAGCAGCTGCTGCTTAACTCTGTATAGTCTCATTACTAATAGGAAATGACAGAGTGATAACTCTCTGGACAGGGATAGACAAGAATAGACTAGGGCAATGACAAGAGCAATACATGAAAGGATAGAAACAAGAGAGCAGACTGAGCTCTGTTTACTGCAGCTGCTGCTCATGTCTATGTAAGATCTTTACAAATAGTAGGTAATGATCTAATTATTACTCTATTGCTCTCTGGATAGGGATAGATAAGATTAGACTAGATCGACAGAGAATTGATAAGAGTAATAACTGAAAGGATAGAAGCAGCAGAGCAGACTGATCTCACCTTACAGCAGCTGATGCTTATCTCTATGTAGTCACTTTACAAATAGTAGGTAATGACATAATGTCTCTTTTGTTCTCTTGACAAGGATAGATAAGATTAGACTAAATTGACAGAGCATTGATAAGAGCAATACCTGAAAGGATGAAAAAAGTAGTGCAGACTGATCTCACTTTACTGCAGCTGCTGCTTTTCTCTGTGTAAATAATAGGTGTTGACAGAATGATCCCTTTCCTGGGCAGGGATAGGTAAGATTAGACTAGACCACAAGCAATACATGTAAGTAAAATGGGTTAATCTTTCTCTACACTGGGGAGAGGGATACGTTACACTTATCAGGTTCTGCTCATAATACTTATGCCTCTCAGGCCATAGCTGGCCTAGAAGAACCGTCAAGCAATCCTGACTGCCACTGTCAGCACTCACAGAGGGATAGTCAGAGACAAGCCAGGAAGTCATGTACAGAGGGGAACTTAAAAATATATTAAAAAAAAACTAAATTTAAGACAAAAAATGCACATAATAGTCGCACTTTGCTCTCCAATATGTGAAAACAAAATTGTTGCTGGTCGTGTCCCTTTAAGTATCATGCACACTGACATATCATGAATGCACACATCCGCTGTCCCCTATGGAGCTGTAATATAGCACCTGTAGGCTCCTGTGGGACCCGCCTATGGTACCATTAGACAAATGCTATGAAACCACAAGTTGTCGATATGATTTTATATTGAAATGATTCTAATGTGGTTGTTTTAATAATATATATTTATTGTGGATTGTGTTTTCCAGCTGTCAGGGAGGATCTGCAGCACCGAGACCATGTCCAGGGGGTACAGCAAACCCTGTGCCAGGGAAGAGCGACCTGCTGGACTGCCAGGTTGGGTCAAGAAAAAACAGCGCTCCCTCAAGTTACAATGGGTTCAGGAAACAATGTTACCGAACAATGCTCTTTCCTGACACATTGTTTGTTGAGAGTGGTTTTAAGACACAATGTCTCAGACACTGATCCAGTTCACAGGAATTTATCCAGGGCCGTCTTAACAGAATCATGGGCCCTTGGGTATAAAAGTGCAGTAAGTCCTATCCAAATACATGACATCACACCAGACTATGCATCTAACCACACCCAAATACATGACATCACACAGGGCTATGCCTCTTGCCACACCCAAATACATGACATCACACCAGACTTAACTGGTAGGGCAGGGAGCCAATGGTTCCCTGCTTCACTATGGTTTTTAATTGCTTGCACATCTTAAGAACACAAAATAGTTAAATAAGCAACACCAGCCCAGGGATCCAGGACATATGTCTTGGATTCCCACAACATACATTCCCCACCCGGGGCTCCTATGCTTGTGGAGACCCCAAGTAACTGCCTTGTGTGCCCAATGGATAATATGGCCCTAAATGAACCTGTACAACCTGGTTATTTCCCTAGGTTTGCCCCCCGGGTTTCATTGCTCTGGACTCTGGCCAGGCCTGCAGACCGTGCCCGTCTGGCTACTCCTGTGACCCTGCCTCTGGTCTATTACACCCTTGCAGCCCCGGCTACTTCTCTCGGGAAGGGGATCTGCGCTGCCTCCCGTGCCCTGATGGGTTTGTGTGTCCGGATGGACGAGACTGGAAGGTTTGTAATTCCCAGATTTTTCTCAATCTTTGTGTCGGGATTTTTAATAATTTATTGGATTTTTCTAGGGAGTTTTATTTTAGGGGAAAATACTTGATAAAGAGTTCTCAGTTTTCTGTCAATAATGTGAATAAAAACATTTGCAACTTTCTAATATACTTGGAGAAAATGTATTATGCCGTGTGGTTGCAAATTTCACATGAGCCTCATTTACACAAAAACTTGGGACATTTTAATGCAAGTCTCTCGAAAGTGAAGCCGGCTTATCCTGAGGGGCACGACCTCCTGCGCCCGACACATGGACTATACATTTTACATACATTTGGAGTACAATGTAGCAGCAATCTACGTCTGCTCATAGCAGGTGTCGCTTTCAGTTTCTGGCCTCACGGATGCATCATGTTTATTAAGAAGCAGATAAATCAAGAGGTTGTTAGTAAGTCCCCCATCTAGAGTGTCAGTGTCTCCCAATAACTGCCGCCGATAAATGGAAATCTATTATTTGTTACATCCCAATTAGACCCAAGACTGAAAGTTTAGTTCAGTTGTTACCAGTCTGGACAATCCTCTGCGAGCCAAAAACAGGAGCATCACAAATCTCTCCTGTCCTGATAGTTACATTTCAGCTGTATCCTTTATGGGCAATACTTTGTGAGCTAAATAATGGAGTGCACAAACCTCTCCTGTCCTGATAGCTACATTTTAGCTGTGTCCGACATGGACAATCCTCTGTGAGCTAAATAATGGAGTCTACAAATCTCTCCTGTCCTGTTACATTTTAGCTGTATCCGGTATGGACAATCCTCTGTGAGCTAAATGAAGGAGTGCACAAATCTGTCCTGTCCTGATAGTTACTTTTTAGCTGTGTCCAACATGGACAATCCTCTGTGAGCTAAATGAAGGAGCAGACAAAATCTTTCCCATCCTGAAAGTTACATTTTAGATTCCATCCACCTCATGTTTTGTGGCTCCAAGTCATTAGGTCTATAGGGCAATTGTTGAGCTTTAGGGTCTTGCAATGGCTGCCACCCATAAATGGAAATATATTATTTCTTACATCCCATTTAGACCCAAGACGGAAAGTTTAATTCGGTTGCATCCAGTCTGGACAATCCTCTGTGAGCTAAAACCAGGAGCAGCACAAATCTCTCCTGTCCTGTTGCACATTAGGCCTCATTCACCTCACGAACTGCAGATAAAGATCTACTTTTACTGGGCATGTGCGCCAGTCAGCCGGCTGGCGCTTCCATGCAGAAGCCGCCCACTGCCCTCTCTGAATAAAACTTCACACTCTACAAAGTAGTGTGGCAATGTTCAGGGAGGGCGGTGGGCGGCTACTTTATAGAAGTGTCAGCCTGCTGACTAGTGCGCATGCGCAGCAGATAATGATCTACTATTAAGGGCCGTTTACATGGCACAGAGCAAATACCAGTCGGATTATCCGACCAGTATTTGCTCTGTTTTGGGGCCGTGCACACGGCCGCAGGGGGATGGATTTTCTCCGCTGTTTGTGGATTCAAGCCCTCCCCCTTTGCACCCACATGTTCATGTTCCGCCCGAAAACCGGGTGGAAGAATGATCATGTTCTATGTTTTTTCGGTCTAAAAAAAACATCCGGAGGAAAATCTGTGCAGTGGGGAGTGGGGACTGCTGCACAGATTTTCCATAGAGGTTCGTGCTAAACTTTGACAGCCGGTTTACAGACGGCTTTCAAAACTGAAAACCACCTGTAAAACCGGCTGAAAAAAAAACGGCCGTGGGGAGAAGCCCTAAATGGGCATGTGCACTAGTAAGCAGGATGGGGCTCTTATATAGTAACCTCCCACCGCCATCTCCAAACAAAATGTCACACTATGCAAAGTAGTGTAACACAGAGTTCGGGGAGGCCGGAGCCATTATCTTCGCATTAGTCTCGAGACCAGCGCTTCTAAGGTACATCTAATAGTAAAGAGGGACATAATTAGCTTATTTAACTTTAAAAATAATTACTCGGACTACCCCTTTAAAAATTGCAAAAACTGAAGCTAAATATATCAGAAAACTACAAACGTTTCTTAGCTGATTAAAGTTTAGCTACGTAAGTTAAATAGATGGCTGGTGATAGAGCAGGTCATGTGTCGTCGCATGGCGGTAATATTCCTGGTGACTGTTCTTTCCTTCCAGCTTTGTCCTCCAGGACAGGAGGCGGCAGAGAATCGCACTCGCTGTATTGACTGGCCCCCGGGGTTTTCTCTATAGCTCCTTGTCCTTTTTGCCCTTTTTGCCATACCCAAACTGTGTGTTAGTTTTTTTTTAAAAATTTTTTTTTACTAAATTCACAACCACTCAAACCGGTAACCCGGGGCGGTCTTGGGGTTGGGGGGATTTTTTATTATTTCAGGGTTAAACTGGGGCCTAAATTTTTTTTGACTTATATATACAAACGTCACAAAATCGGGGCCTCAGTGATGACCCAAACCCGAAAGGAAAAATTCGGAAAAAATGAGCCCATCTTTGGGATTAAAACCTTTCCAAAAATTTATGAGTCACAAGCAATTGAAGATTGGGTTTCATCCAAAAACTTTTTCCCCCTTTTTTCCCAAAAGATGCCTTTTTTAACCCCGCCCCGTGGTTTCAAAAGGAAATTAAAACCCCCACACCTAATTTGCCTTTCCAGGGAAAATATTCCCCTTTTTTAAAATAATATAGAAAACCCCAAAGGTTTTTTTCCCCTAAACACAACTTTTTCCCCGAATGAGCCTAACCCCCAGCCCCCCCTCAGGTTGGCCCTGTTTATAAAATCTTTTAAACATCTTGTCAAATTTAAAAATCTTTTTGTCAATAAAGGGGGAAACGAATCCTTTTCAAGGGTTTTAGAAGAAAACCCCCAAAATTTTTATTTTCATGGGCAAAAAGGGGGTTTTCCCATTGGGTGCTTTCAGGTGGGTCGCCCCCGTTTAAAATTTCAGGTCCTTTGCATTAGGGCCCCAACTAGGGGAATTCCCGTGTTTAACCTTTAATATAGTGAATTTTTGGGTTAAAAGGGCCCGGGTGAATATGGGTCATTTTTAAATTTTTAACCCAAATAAAATATAAATTTATTAAAATCTAAAAAGCCCCAGATACAATAAAAACCCCCCCCTAAACACAGGATACAATTTTATCAAATCTCCAGAATTTCATTTACAATAAACACCCCCTTTCCCGGGCACAGTTTCAAGGGATTTACCCTCCTGGAAACACAGAACCCCTGGGATCCCCCCTCCTGGGCCAGTATAAAAGGTTTTACCCCCTCCTGGGGGCACGTAACCAAATCACCCCCTCCTGGGCCCGTCTACAAGGAATCACCTTTCCTGGAGCACAGAACAAGTTTCACCTTTTCCTGAGCAAAAATATAAAAGTAATCCCTTTTCCTGGGGCACAGATACAATTTTTCCCTCTCCTAGCCCCAGAAAAACAAATGTTTTTTAACCCCCCCTCCGGACACCCATACCCAAGGGTATCCCTCTCCGGGGGCCACTAAAACATGACAAATTTTCCTGGAGCACATTAAATATCAAAAATCTCCTGGAACACTCCCCCTTTAAAAGGGTTTTGCTCCGGGCCACTGCCCTTTTCCAGGAAACCCCTTCCCCCCTGAAGGCAAATCAAGGATCACACTTTTATCCGGGGACAACACATACAATGTAAACACCCTCCTGGGCCCCGTAACAAATTTTCAAATTTTCCCGGACACAATAAATTTTCACCTCTCCTGGAAAAAAAAGCCCCCTTCCCAAAGGTAAGTTTTACCCCTTCCGGGTCACACAACAATGTTTTTACCTTTTCCCAGAAAAAAACAAGTTAAAAACCCCAAAACGTAAAAATTAAACCCCTTTTAAACAAAAGATAAAAATGTATAACCTTTTCCTTTGGGGCACAGTAAAATGTTTTTCTTCCCCCCTTAGCACAGTAACAAGGGTTTTCCCTCCTTGGGGCACAGATACAATGTTAAAAATTCTCCTGGGAGCCAGTTTACAATGTATCCCTCCTGGGGCACAGATTCAAAAATTTTTCACCCCTCCCGGACACAGCTAAAAATGTATCCCCTTCCCGGGGCCCGCATTTCAATTAACACCCTCCCTGGAAACACGAAAAACAATTCACCTCCCCCTTTTACACAGCATACAATGTTCACCCCCCCTTGGGGCACGATTTCAATGTAAACCTCCTGGGCAAAAGATACCCAAAGTATACCCTCCTGGAGCACGTATTCAATTTTTTCACCTTTTGAGGGAAAATAAAGGTATCACCCCTTGGAGCAAAAGTATACAAAGGGAAACACCCCCCTGGAGCACATTTTACAAAGGGTTTTAAAAAATTTCCCGGGGCACAAGGGAACAATGTATACCCTCCCGGAGCAAAGTTACAAGGTTTTTCACCTTTGGGTTTGAAAGTATAATAAACCCCCCTTACTTTGTCCCCCTCCAGGCCCTGGTTACCTTGGAGCCCTTGAAATTTCACCCCTTTGCCTTTCAATTTTAAACCCCTGGAATAAAAACGACCCCCGGGCAAGGGTTCAAATTTTTTGTTTTCCCTTTCCCTGCAAATAAATTAAATTTTAGAAATAACAAATTTTCCCCTTTGGGGAAGGATAAAAAATAACCGTTTTTGGGCCCATCCAATTTTAATTAAAATAAAATATTTCCCCTTCCGGAGGAAAGAACCAGTAAACCCCCAGAGAAAAATTTACCTCCCCGGGCCCTCTTTAACAATATTACAAGGTTCCCAAAGGTATAGGGGGCCCCGAAGCCTTCCCCTTTTCACCTCTCCCGCCGAATCCCGACCCCCCGGGGGCCCCTTTCAAGTTCTTGGGCCAAAAAAAAGGAATCATTTTACCATTATAAAGTTTCCCCCTCTCCTGGGAAAAAGTATCTTTAATCCCTTTGGGGCCCGTTTTTCGAAAATCCCCCCCCCTTTTTAAACAACATTCTTTCACCTCCTTGAGCACAGTAACAATGATCACCTCCTTGGGCACAGCATAAAATGTATCCAACCCCCCCGGGAGCACGTATACAATTACACCCCCGGGCACAGAAACAATGTACCTCTCCTGGAGCACAGTATACAATGTATCACCTCCTGGAGCAGTTACACCTGTAATCACCATGTAAGTGTTAGAAGATATAATCCAGGCCTGAAGCATGTGGCTGTCAGGCGGAGGTGACAGGAGCCTCTGATTTCATATCATCGCCTTCATTACCAGTGAATAACCCGATGCGGCGAGGTCTGGGGCCGTTTAAGGTTTGTTTTCACTTCATTCTGCAAGAATATAATGAGAAAATCAAGCGATTACCGGAGAGGCGAAGAGATAAATAAGCCGATAATTAGGCCTCTCATTAAATAATGAAGCGAACCTTCAGAGAGGAGAAACTGTCAGCAAGAGAGAAATGACGAGCACAGACGGGCTCATTACCCAGAACTCCTAGGATCCAGTGCACAGCGGGCGCCGAGCTCCACTTAACACCTGCTCTGCTGAAGTGACCGCCCGGGGCCACCCAATGTGTGCTGGGGGCGAGAGGACATCGGGTGCTCATCATGGAGAGCTCCCACTGCACTGACAACATGTAGGGTGCTTTCACACAGCGCAGTTGTGGTGCAGTTTTAACTGCGTTCCAAACTGCCTTTATTATCAGCAAGCTTCTTTCACGTGACTCACTGAAACACCTTTCTGAACAATTTAGACAACTGAATGAAGCTTGCTGGTAATAAAGGCAGTTTAATTGGAGCACAGCTAAAACTGCACCAAAACTGCGCTGTGTGAAAGCAGCCTAGAGGATGCCAGAAGGGTCAGAGATCACAGCAGAGTACAGCAAGCTGCATACACTATGTACAAACTCACCCCGACCATATCCTGCTCACACAGCTGCAGACTTTTATTGATTCTGTGTTATACACATCATAACCCCAGGCCAGGCAGTGTAAGAGCGCACCAGATTGATCACACTGGATCATGCTCAGGGTCTACTATAGAAACAATGGGGGCAGGATCTTATCTTGTGTGTGTGCAGTGTCATCATAGCAGCTCATTTCCACCCACTATCTCAATACTGCTCTATAATGTCCTCAATGCTGCTATAGATATATAGCCGGATCTCCCCCCTGTGTGTGCTGTGTATGGGAGACATCATTGCAGCTCCTCTCCTATAGCTCCTCTCCTCCTCTATGTGTGCAGTGTATGGGAGACATCATAGCAGTTAGTCTCCTATAGAGATATAGGGGGCAGGATCTCCTCTCCTGTGGGTGCAGTGAATGGGAGGCATCATAGCAGCTAGCCTCCTATAGAGATATAGAGGGTAGGATCCCCTCTCGTGTGTGTGCAGTGTATTGGAGACATCATAGCGTTTCTCCATAGAATATTTGGGGGGCAGAAACTCCTCTTCTGTGTGTAAAATGTATGGGAGACTCATAGTAGAAGCTCCAGAAGGATCTAGGGGGGGTTTTGGGATGAATCTCCCTTGTGTTAAAGGTGAATGGGGGCCACATTGCCCCCCAGCCCCCCTATTAATTTAAGTAATCCCTTCTGTTTTCAATTATTTTGGAAACCATCATAACACCCATCATCTCTTGAATATTTTTGGCAGCGATTTACTTTTGGTGCATTTTTTGGTACAATCATTTTCTAATTTCCTTATAGAATATTTGGGGAATCTCCTTTGTTAAATAATGGACTTTTTTACAAGTTCTCCTATAATATAGGGTGGATTCCCCTTTTTTGCAGTGTATGGGAGACATCATAGCAGCTATTCTCCTATAGAGATAAAAAGGGGCAGGGTCTCCTCTCCTGTGTTGCAGTGTATGGGAGACATCATAGCAGCTCTCTTCTCCACCATGTAGCTCAGGTACCTGGAAATGAGGATGAGGAAGCCTTTGGTTTGGGAAATCCTTGCAAGAACACAGTTGTGTCAAATCCGAGAAATGATTGTTTGCCTTTCCCCTCATGTACACACAGGACGGCGTATTCTGAATATACAACCACAGGGCTGTTTTCACCATTCACCACCAATAGGATTTGCCATCATTGTGCAATAGGTTTGGATAGTTTTGGCCACTTCTCTAAGGTTTTGGAGCTCGTTCTTGGGATAGACCCGCCCCGATCACTGATGGCGGCTCCTGATGGTGCATGGAGGACATCCCCTGATCGTTGCTAGAATCCTAGGGCATGATCTGCCTTGCTGTGGAGATTCTGTGACCTGGGAAGCCACGGCCGGTGGGGTGGGCGGCCATTCTGGTGGAGTCTCCATATTGTCCCCATCACTCGACTGACGCTGATGTTGTTGTTTTCACAGGAAGTTATTGTCCCTTTGCCGGGAAGATTCATACAGTGATTTCCCCCACGGGATTTCTGAAGGACGGCAGTGGCCAGATAAGCTCCTGTATATGTAGTGACCACCCTGTAGAGGATCCTCATCAATCCAATGACGTGACCGTCGCCTGCCGCCCGGGCTCCTATGTGACTACAGAAGGGCAACGCGAGTGCAAGCCCTGCCCCCCAGGTATATGGCAGTATAATGTAAGCAGCAGGTGGCACTGGGAGGTCCACACGGCCAGTGGAAGATGCCGGTCGGATTCTGTTTCAGTGTTTTTTATGGTTTTGGGAGGTGGTTCTGTGCATGGTTTGCGGATTCGCTCGTCCTGCATAACCTGTTAAACTGTGCACCTTACACCCGAAATCCGGGCGGGAGATGGTGCATGGTCCAAGTTGTTCAGAACGCCGGCGGTTGTAAATCCATCCAGCTGAAAATCCATTCGGTGTGGACTAATAAAGTCTATGGGGACGGATTCTTCTCAGTTTTCAGACGGTTTCCAAATTTGCAAACTGTCTGGAAATCCTATTTCTACCACTATACGGTGTTATTATTTGTGCAGTTCATGGTATTGTTCTGTGCTCACTATAAAGCAGTGTTCCATGGGCCCTGCATGGTATTGTTATGTGGCACCATGTGGTTGTATTACTTGTGCATAGAGGGGCATTGTTATGTGTTTACTGAATCCCACCAATCCGTCAGGAACAGCTTCTGTTCCTCTGTCAATGAATGCAGAATTAAGGTGGCACTGTATGTTATTATTATGGTGGAAATGTATGATAGCATTATGGTGGCAGTGTATGGTAGGATTATCATGGCACTGTATGGCAGGATTATGGTGGCACTGTATGGCAGGATTATGTTGGCACTGTATGGCAGGATTATGGTGGCACTGTATGGCAGGATTATGGTGGCACTGTATGGCAGGATTATGGTGGCACTGTATGGTAGGATTATCATGGCACTGTATGGCAGGATTATGGTGGCACTGTATGGCAGCACTATGGTGGCACTGTATAGCAGTATTTCATGGGCAACATATGATCATATTACATGGGCACTGTATGGCAGTAGTACATGGGTGCTGTATGGTATTATTATGGGCACTGTATAGCAGCATTTCATGGTTAATATATGAGCAATTACATGGGTACTGTATGGTATTGTTATGGGACTGTATAGCAGTATTTCATGAGCACTACATGGCACGGTAAGGCAATGTTTCCTTTTATGCACAATATGACACCAGTTACGCAGTATCACCTTCCCCAGGTCTGTACTTTCCAAAGGGCTCCAGCCTATTGTGATCCTCGCTCCGCTCTCCGCAGCACAGCAGGGGCCCTATCCAGTATTTATGAAGCAATTACACAGTTTTCAGCTTGTTGGCCGCTAAATCCGGTGAGAGGTGGAAAATAATTGGTGTCTCTTGAGTAACATAATGAGGCCAAGTGGTTTACGTGGAGCCGGACCTTACTACCAATGGTGCATTTATAAGGAGATGGGATGAGCCGGCAGAGGGGGGAGGTGGTAAGACCAGAAAACAAGACACAGGTACAAAGAATATTAAGAGAAGACCCTTGTTGTGTCCCCTCCATCATAAATCATCCTGTGTCGTTTGGTTTTCCTTGGGCGACACTTATTGCTGTGAGGATAAATGTAGAGCATCTAGACAAACTGACCTTCAAAGCTATCATCCCAGTCATGATAGGTTTTTGGTCATATCTCCAGGGTGTTACACAGAGGGGTGCAGGTGAGATCAGCAAGATGTGCAGAACATCCTGAGACCATGAACAATTGGACAAGTGCATCTAATGCGGAGAGACGGGGCATTTACTGCCTCTACAGGGGAGAGACGGGGGGGGATTTATGCTCTAAGGAGAGAAGGGGTTTTCTGCATCTACGGGGAGGAAAGGGGGGTTACGCCTTAAGGGGAGAACGGGGGGATTTACTGCATCACGGGGAGAGAGGGGGTTTACGCATCTACAGGAGAAGGGGAAAGGGGCATTTACTGCCTTTTAAAGGGGAAGACGGGGCATTTACTCCTCTCGGGGGGAGACGGGGCATTTTACTGCACTACAGGGGAGAGACTTTTGGATTTACTGCCCTTAAGGGGAGAGAAAGGGGCATTTTACGCCTCTAAAAGGGGAGAACGGGGCATTACGCATCTAAGGGGAAGACGGGGGATTAAATGTCACAGGGGAAAACGGGCTTACTGCATCTACAGGGGAGGACGGGCCCTTTACTTTTCCTCTACAGGGGAGAACGGGGCATTACTGCTCACGGGGGAGAGGGCGGGGATTTACGCCTTACAGGGGGAAGACGGGGGATTTTGCATCTACAGGGAGAACGGGCATTTACTCCCTCTAAGGGAGAGAGGGGCATTTACTGCCCCTACAGGGGAGGCGGGGGATTTACTGCACTACAGGGGAGAGACGGGGCATTTACTGCATCTCAAGGGAAGACGGGGGATTTAAAGCCTCTACAGGGGAGAAAAACGGGGGCATTTACTGCCTTCAGGGGGAGAACGGGGCAAATTTTCGCATTACGGGGAGAGACGGGGCATTTTCTGCTTCAGGGGGGGAGACGGGGGATTTACGCCTCTACAGGGGGAATGGGGCATTTTTCTGCCTCAAAAAAGGGGAGGATGGGGGTTAATGCATCTACAGGGGGGGAAAACGGGGCATTTACTGCACTCGGAGAGAGACGGGGGCATTACTGCCCCTACAGGAGAGAGACGGGGGCATTTACGCTCTACAGGAGAGAGGAAAAGGGGATTTTACTGCATCTAAGGGGGGGAGACGGGCATTTTTCTGCCCCTCAGGGGAGAGTGGGGGCATTTACTGCATCAAAAGGGGAAGAGGGGCATTTACTGCCCCTACAGGGGGGGGAACGAGGCATTTTCTGCCTCTACAGGGGGACGGGACATTTTACCCCCCCGGGAAAGGGAGAGACGGGGCCTTTAAACCGCCTCTAGGGGAGAGACGGGGCATTTACTGCCCCTACAGGGGAGGACGGGGGATTTACTGATTACAGGGGGGAGACGGGGATTACTGCCCCTACAGGGAGAAGGGGCATTATGCCCCACGGGGAGAGAAAGGGGCATTTACTGCACACGGAGAAAGGGGGTTTTCGCATCTACAGGGGGGAGAAAAGGGGATTTATGGGCCCCTTTCAGGGGAAGAACGGGGGGATTTTAACGCATCTACAGGGGGGAGGGCGGGGGATTAGCCTCTAAAAAAAGGAAAGGGGGGGGCATTTACTGCCTCTACGGAGAGACGGGGCATTTACTGCTCTACAGGGGAGAGACGGGGCATTTACCCCATCTACAGGAGAGAGACCGGGGGATTTTTTCTGCCTTCCAAAAAGGAGACGGGGGGATTTACTGCCTTTCAGGGAGAACGGGGGATTTCTGCATCAAAAGGGGGGAGATGGAGCATTTACGCTTACAGGGGGGGAGACCGGGGCAATTTTCTGCCTTAACAGGGGGAAAAAGGGGGCATTTTTTGCCTCTAAAAAGGGAGAGACGGGATTTATGCATCTAAAGAGAAGACGGGGGGGATTTTCTGCCCCTACAAGGAGAGACGGGGTTTACGGGGGGCCCTAAGGGAGAGACCCGGGGGATTTACTGCCTCTAAAGGGGAGAGACGGGGGATTTACTGTTTCAGGGAAAACGGGGCATTTACTGCCTCTCAGGGGGAGAGACGGGGCTTACTGCATCTACAGGGGAGACGGGCAATTAAAGCCTATAAAGGGGGGAGACGGGGGGATTTACTGCTTCTACAGGGGAGAGAGGGGGGTTTACTGCCTCAAAAGGGGAGAGACCGGGGGGTTTTTACTGCATCTACAGGGGGGAGACGGGCATTTACTGCCCTAAAGGGGAGAGATGGGGCATTTACTGCCTCTAAGGGGAGAACGGGGGGATTTACTGCATCTAAGGAGAAAGGGGGATTTACTGCCCCTACAAAAGGGGGGAGAAAGGGGCATTTACTGCCCTACAGGGGAGAGGGCGGGGGTTTACTGCCCTACAGGGGAGAGAAGGGCTTTACTGCCTCTACAGGGAGAGAAAGGGGGTTTTCTGCCCCACAGGGGAAAGACGGGGCATTTACGCCTCTCAAGGGGGGAGAGGGCATTTTCTGCCTCTACGGAAGAGACGGGGGATTTAAAGCCTCTACAGGGGGGAAGAAGGGGGGGATCTTTCGCACTAAAGGGGGGAAAACGGACATTTTTCTGCCCTACAGGGGAGAATGGGGGATTTACTGCTCTTTGGGGGGAACGGGGGATTTACTGCATCTACAGGGGGGGAGAGGGGGATTTACCGCCCCTACAAAAGGGAGAAAAACGGGCTTTACTGCATCTCAGGGGGGAAAACGGGGCATTAATCATCTACAGGAGGAAAAGGGGGTTTACTGCCTCTACAGGGAAGGGGCATTTTCTGCATCTACAGGGGGAAACGGGCATTTAAAACCCGCATCTACGGAGAGGACGGGGCATTTAACAGGGGAGAGACGGGCATTTTCTGCATCTACAGGGGAGAGACGGGGGGATTTACTGCCTACAGGGGGGGAAACGGGCATTTACTGCATCTACAGGGAGGACGGGGGTTTACACAGGGGAAAAACGGGGCATTTACTGCTCACAGGGAGGGGACGGGGCATTTACGCACTACGGGGAAAAGACCGGGCATTTACCCTCTACGGGGGGGGAAAACGGGGGATTTATGCCTTTTAAGGGGAGGCGGGCATTTACTGCATCACAGGGGAGAGACGGGAAATTTCCCAAAAGAACAGGGAGAACGGGACATTTACTGACTACAAAGGGGAAGAAAAGGGGCTTTACTGCCCTACAGGGGGAGAGACGGGGCATTTACTGCATCTACAGGGGAGAAAAACGGGCATTTACTGCTTACCGGGAGAACGGGGATTTACTGCCTCTCAGGGGGAAGACGGTGCATTTACTGCCGCTAAAAGGGGAGAGAGGGACATTTACTGCCTTACAGGGGAGAGACGGGGGATTTACTGCATCACAGGGTAAACGGGCATTTACTGCATCTAAGGGGAGAGTTGGGGCTTTTTTGCATCAAGGGGGAGAGACGGGACTTTTAACCCCGCATCTACAGGGGAGAGACGGGGCATTTACTGCATCAAAGGGGAGAGACGGGGCTTTTACTGCATCAATGGGGAGAGAGGGGGCAATTTAACTGCCTCACCAAGGGAGAGAAGGGGCATTTACTGCCTCTACAGGGGAAGACGGAGGCATTTCCTGCCTCTACAGGGGAGAGACGGGGCATTTACTGCCTCTACAGGGAAGGGCTACAGGGGAGAGACGGGGCATTTACTGCATCTACAGGGGAGAGACGTAGGGCATTTATGTAAATTTCAAGGAATTTTATGTTCATCCTGAAATTTCAATCAAAAGCCAAATATCCCTATATATTGTGAGCTTCCACTCACGCTTGGACGCCCTCTGGGACCATCCTGGGGGTACTTAGCTCTCAGATCGCCGTTCTTTGTTTAAGGTATTGGCACGCTGACACCAGGCTTCTGTTTTAAACTGCCTCAGCCAGCTCTTATTCAGGCATAGAATACAAAACCATAAAAATAAATCCTCGGCCGTCTAGCCACTAACTACACCTCTAGAGACCCTCTCTACCGTGGTCTGGATCTAACACCCAGCACCACCAAAACATGTACTCACAGTCCGGTACAGGCTTCCCTCAAGCCTCTGGGGCCAGAGCCTCTCTCCAGCTCCTCTGCTGCTCCACACTGCCAGGAAGCAGACCACGCCCCCTGATCACCTGTAGTAGGAGGCCTTTAATAGGTCTCCAGAGACCTACCAAAACCCGTCCTGGAACTTGGGGACGGCCTCCCACCCAAACCGGGACCTCTGGGGAAAAGGGGCAACCCATCACTACGTATAGCAGCCATACTATTTTACACTTGTCAAAAACCTACAGTTACTGACGCAAGTTGTCCTTCCCCCACCGAAACCATTTTTTTGGTGCCGCGGAAGCAGGTCCCCCTGCTGAAATGCCACCTAGTGGCAAACCCCTGCGCCCACCTGAGTTCGTCGCCACAATAAAAACTATATTTTGAAAATAAAAAATTTTTTTTCCTATTGTTTTTTGCATACTTAGCCTTCAGCAGCTTTTTTCTTATAACCTCTCCTGGGTCAGGTAAGTGGTAATGAGCCATAGAAGCTCAAGGACCTGGACGGGAACACTACCCGGTGGGCTCGCATTTTTCATTAAATGACATAGGGTCCACTGGCACGCCAATTGGGAACCACAATCGTGCTGCCGGATAATTAGCAGCCTCTAGCTCCAGCACTGATGGTGACAGGGGGGCCATTCCCCAACCTGTTCCCTTTCACAGTGTGCTGCTGATGCCTTCAACATCTAAAACCGTGTAAAGGGCCAAAAGAGACTGGTAAATCCCGCCCCCCTCCTTAACGTTGCGCAGCTGGGACTCAGGGCCGCCCCAAAAAGTGACCCAACCCTTAGCAACCAAGAGAGCAGAGCCCGCACCCTTTATCCTTTCCTATTTTGCATCTTATCAATAGACCCCATTGCTGCTGATACTGCCATGATGGCCGCTGTTCACACACAGAGATTTGCTGCAGATTTTAAAGCCAAAACTAAGAATTGATTTACATAAAGTGAGAGGAGGAATCTTTCCTGCATGATCCGCTCTCTTTATTGTCTGCTTCTTGCTTTACAAAAAAAAGCACACAATTTATTTCCCCCGGGGAAAATTTAAAACAGCCAAAAAAACGGGGCCCAAAAAAACCCCAACCCCAAAGGAGAAAAAAAAGGGGAAAAGGTGAGGAAAAACCCCCCCCCCAAAAAAGAATTTAACAGGGGGTTTTAATTTAAAAAGAGGGATAAATAATTATTACATGACTGCCCGCAAATAGTGATGCAGCTCTGGAGGAAATACAGGGTGTAACTCAGGATCAGGGGGTACCCCCGGGTTTTTAGTAAAAAATGAACATGACTCACCCGCGAATATGAGGCACTCTGGAGGATAATACAGGATTAACTCAGGACAGTACAGGGAAAAAATGTATGTACACACTTCACCCCAAAAGTGAGTGCACTCGGAGGATAATAAGGATTAACCAGGGTCATACAGGATAAAAATGTATGTACATGACTGCACCACAGAATAAGCGCAGTCGGAGGGAAAACAGGATGTAACTCAGGATCAGTACAGGATAAGTAATGTATGTACATTGACTGCACCAGCAGAATAGTGAGTGCAGCTCTGGAGGATAAAACAGGATTGTAACTCAGGATCAGTACAGGGATAAGTATTGTTTGTACAGTAAACTGCACCACAGAATAGTGAGCGCAGCTCTGGAGGATTAATACGGGGTGTAACTGAGGATCATACAGGATAAGTAATGTATGTACAGTGCCCGCACCAGCAGAATAGTGAGCGCAGCTCCTGGGGGAAATAATACAGGATGTAACTCAGGATCAGTACAGGATAAGTAAATGTATTTTACAGTGACTGCACCAGCAGAATAGTGAGCGCAGCTCTGGAGATAATACAGAATTAACTCAGGATCAGTACAGGATAAGTAATGTTATTAACAGTGACTGCACCAGCAGAATAGTGAGTGCAGCTCTGGAGGATAATACAGGATGTAACTCAGGATCAGTACAGGATCAGTAATGTATGTACACAGTAACACTGTAATTCAATATATCCTTACATTTGTCCGCCATGCTCATATCCTCTAACATATTTACCATCGTCTGATCTCATAATGTTTTCTCTCATTGTAACTAAAATCCAATTTGTTCTTCATTAAGGTTCTTTTTGTGCCGATGGCTCCTCCAAGGCTCCCTGCCCGGCTGGGACTTTCTCGGACAGGGAAGGACTGGTTCAGCAGAGTGATTGCACCCTTTGTCCTGCAGGTCAGTTCGGTACTTTCTGATGTTCAGTTATTCTGGATGAACCAGCGCCAATGGATCAGGTCTCAGTTGGATATTTTTGCATCCACAGGGTTTTTCTGTTCGGAGGGAATGGCGCAGCCTCCTGGAGACGAATCTCTGTGTCCTGCAGGCTTCTACTGTCCCATAGGCACCCGAAATTCACATGCTTACCCCTGTCCAGCTGGAACCTACAATGACCAAAGTGGGCAAGGACACAGGGGCGGCTGCAAGGTTTGCTCTGAGGGTCTGTTCTGCCAAGAAGGTAAGGGCGCCCCATCATCAGTGTAATGCTTCCTGCGGGGGCGCTGTGTATTACAGCTGATTATTGGGGATCCCAGTAGGGATGACTCTGGTATCTGCCCATTTGTGGGACCCTATTAACTGGCAGGAATGGGTCAAAGCAAAGAAGCCACCTAAGCAACTTTCCTGCAATATAAGGCTCAGAGACGACCACTGCGGTCAGGCATTCTGGTGGTCACCCTGCTTTCCCAGGCAAGGATATAGCTAAGAAACTGTTGCATTGTTGGAAGACAATGTATCTATATGATCTATATTTGGATCTGTTGTGATCCAGTTTCAGGTGGATCCTTCGGCTGCTTTGTTTCAGGGTTGATTTCTGAGTTGTAGAATTTCATAGTTAGGACACCTTGAACTGTTGTAATCATACAGGACTGCAGATCTCGTATCCCATGCACTGTCCTGCTTTAGTAATACTGTGAGGTCAGTGGAGTCAGTGGAGTGGATCTGGTGAGTGTTGGGCAGTGATCACTGGAGCTTGTATCTTCCTCTGATTGCCCTGAGGGAGCAACATAGAGAGTATAGATTGCAAGCTCCTGGGGCCAGGCAGGGCCATCTAATCCATTGGGAATACTAGGCAAGTGCCCACAAGCATCGGGGCCCCAAGTGGTGAATGTATGTCCTAGTAGTCGAGGGCAGATGTCCTGGATCCCTGGGTCGGTGCTTATTTAGCTGTTTGTGTTTTCTCAGGACGAGCAAATACTTAAAAACCACAATGAAGGACGTCTGTTGGGTGTCCCCACTTAAGTAGCATGATAATATGGGTGGTTAGAGACATACCCTTGTCTGATGTCATGTATTTGGGCAAGGCCCACAGCACTGCTATGCCCGGGGGACCATAGTGCTGTTGGGAGTGAGCGCAGCCTGTGTTCTCCAGGATACATTGGCAGCGGCAATGCCTGCGATGGTGACGGTTGGTCCTGATATCCACTGTATGTAATGTCGGTCTCTCTTCTCCACAGGTTCCGCTGTCTCAGGTTTCCCATGTACCAAGGGGAAGTTCTGCCCAGCCGGCACCAGCCGGGAACAAGCCTGCCCCCCCGGGACCTTCACTCTTCACAGCGGGGCTTCCAGTAAGGTAGGGTTTTGCACCAAAATATTGGTGTCCATGCTTTACAGCATAGTTACTTAGTTACATCCAGTTCAGGATATTGTCATATAGTGTGGATCCAGAGGAAGCAAAAACCTCCATGAGGTAGAAGCCAATTGTCCTCATTTTATGGAAACAATTCCTTCCCAAATCCAGTCTGGCATCAGAATAAATCCCTTGATCACCCCTTTTCCCCAAACCCCTCACAAACTTGTTCATTATTAACTAAAAAATGATCCAGACCCTTTCCCAAATCCGGTTACTTAACTTTTTTTTTTTCTCTAAAAATGTTCCAAACCCCCTCTCAAAAACCCCGGTCACTATAATTGTTTATTTTACATCAGAAATGTATCCAACCCTTTCCAAATCCGGCACTATAACTTGTTTTTTTATTACATCTAAAATTACCCAGACCCTTCCCAGAATCCCATCACTAAACTTGTTTATATTACATCTAGAAATTTCCAACCCTTCTCCAGAATCCATCATTTAAAAATTTGTTCTATATTACATCTAGAAATTTCCAGCCCCCTCTCCAGAACCCCGGTTTACTATAACTGTTATTTTTTAACTTAGAAATTTTCCCAGACCCTTCTCCGAATCCCGGTCACATAACTTTTTATTATTACACAAAATTTTCCGCCCCTTCCCAGAACCCCGGGTCCTATAACTTTTTATTTTTTAATCAGAAATGTCCCAACCCTTCCCAAACCCCCGGCACTAAAATTGTTTATTATTCCTTTTTAAAATGATCCACCCTTTCCAATCCGGTCATTTAAAACTTGTTATATTTTAACTAAAATGTATCCAACCCTTCTCCAAAACCCCCGGGCACTTTAACTTGTTATTTATTAAATCTAGAAATGTATCCAGACCCTTCTCCAAATCCCGGTCATTTTAAATTGTTTATTATTACATCTAGAAATTACCCAACCCTTTCAAAATTCCCGGGGGTCACATAATTTTTTTAATTTTTACATCTAGAAAATGTATCCAGATTTTTCCCCAATCCGCAATTAAACTTTTTTTAATTATTACACTAGAAATTATCCAGACCCTTTCAAAAATTTCCTGTCACTATACTTTTTATATTATTCATCTAGAAAGTATCCAGCCCCTTCTCCAAAACCCTTCCCCTTTAATTGTTTTATTATTACATTAGAAAGTACCAACCTTTCCAGAATCCCCCCCAATTAACTTTTTAATTTTTCCCTCTAAAATGTATCCAACCTTCTCCAAATCCTGGTCACTATAACTTGTTTTTTATTAATTAAGAAAGTTCCAACCCTTCCCAGAATCCCCGGTACTTAACTTGTTCTTTTTAAAATTCTGAAATGTACCAGCCCTTTCCCCAAATCCCGCCCACTATAACTTGTTTTTTTTTTACTCTAAGAATGTATCCAGACCCCTTCCTGAATCCGGCACAGCTTGACTTTACGATTTTTTAGATATAAAATATGCAGAATCCACATCAACCTTCCTGTAAATTAGAGCAATGAACCCGAACAAAAAATCCCCCTCGTCTTTACTGGAAAAAATTTAAAAATTTATAAAAGGGCAACATCGCCATCAGGTGACAGACCGCGGTACTGCATGAGGGCCACATCCTTACCTGCGGCCTCTGCATCTCCAACAGGAGGTTTCCTGGTCACTAAAAAACATTCTTATTACTTACTGACTCCAGGACTCTGTATCGAACATACGAGAGGCTTCAACAGTGAGCGAAAAAAAACCGATGCACTGGAAGGGACGACCCTTAAAAAACCCA
Source organism: Phyllomedusa bahiana (assembly GCA_025379985.1). NCBI lineage: Eukaryota > Metazoa > Chordata > Amphibia > Anura > Hylidae > Phyllomedusa > Phyllomedusa bahiana. The sequence continues at coordinate 109,007 of JAODAL010008100.1, forward strand.
AAATTCCCGAAAAATAAATTAAAAGTTTAAAATTTTTGGTAGTTTTTTTTTTTTTTTAATAAAATCTTATCCATTTCTAGCTAAAAGAATAAAACTCCTGAATCGTGCGGCAGACTGATCTCACTTTGCTGCAGCTGCTGCGTCTCTCTATGTAGTCTCATTACCAATAGTAGGTAATGTCATAATGATCACTCTATTGTTCTCTGGACAGGGATAGATAATATTAGACTAGATGGACAGGGCAAGGTCGAGCAGTGAGTTTCAGGTATGTTTAGGCAGCAAATTTTTCCCATGAGAACAATTCAATGTGTAATCCTTATTAGAAATCCGATACTTCTGATTTCTGCCAAGTATTTTTACTTTACAGAGACTCAATTTGTCTCTGATTTGGATGTGGGTCATGAGAATCCATAGAATGGAAAAGCTTAGTCATTCAATTGAATGGCATTAAGGATTCTGGCATGGAATCCAATGTGGAATCTGCTTCAAATTCCTTGTTAACGTTTGAACTTAGCCTTAGGATGATCCAAAAGTAAAGAAAGGAATGAAGAGAGGGCGGCCTGATGGCTTCCTTTGGGTTCAGGTGACATGGGGGCTCAGTGGTTAGAATGGTGCAGCATGGTGGATCAGGGGTTAGAATGGTGCAGTACAGTCAGGGGTGCCAATAGGGCAGGACGAGCAGTACTACTGTCAGGGGAAGGGGCCCAGTGATATATTAAATAATCGGAACCAGTAATGGGTGGGAGCCCCATTTGATTTGGCCGCATGGGGCCCTGAAAGGGGTTTAAAAGATGCTGATGGGGCCCCCCTATACAGTGCGGGACAGTTCACCGGGTTTGGGTGGTGCAACATGTCAGCTCAGAAGTTAACCCGGTGCAGCATATTGCCTCAGTGATTAGCACTGGCGCCGTCTTCATGGTTGTATGGGGCAGTACGTGGTCGTGTTTTGCCGGTGCAGTTCTGTGGCTCACTGGTTAGCATGGTGCAACATGTTAGCTTAGCGGTTAACAGTGATTAGCATTGTCACACCTGGTTCATGGTTTTTCCCGGGCAGCATTTGGCTCAAAGGTTAACACAGTGCAACATGTTGGCTCAGTGATTAGCATTGTGCAGCACGCTGGTTCAGTGGTTATCCTGGTGCAGCATTTTGGCTCAAAGGTTAACACAGTGAAAACATTTTGGGTCAGTGTTAGCATTGGCAGCCGGGGTTCGGGGTTAAATTTGGTGCAAATTTTGGTCGGGTTAACACAGTCCCAAAGGGTCAGTGATTAGCATTGTGCAGCACGCTGGTTCAGTGGTTAGCATGGTGCAGCATGTTAGCTCCGAGGTTAACACAGTGCAGCATGTTGGCTCAGTGATTAGCATTGTGCAGCACGCTGGTTCGTGGTACCTGGGCAGCTTTTGGCCCAAAGGTTAAAAGTGCGATGTTGGCTCAGTGATTACATTGTGCCCGGGTTCGTGGTTACTGGTGCAGTATTTTTGTCCGGGGTTAACACAGTGCAGCTTTTTGGGGCTCAGGTTTAGATTTGCAGACGCGGGTTTCAGGGGTTTTGCATGGTGCAGCATGTTATCCGGGTTAACACAGTGGAGTTGGTCATGATTAGCATTGTGCAGACGCTGGTTTCAGTGTTAGATGGTGCAGCTGTTGGGCCCGGGGTTAAAACAAGTGCAGCATGTTGGTCAGGGTAAGCCAGTGTTGTGTTGCATGCGGCAGCTCAGTGGCTCAGTGGTTAGCAAGGTGCAGCACGATGGCTCAGTGTTTTCCACTGTTACTTTGCAGCGCTCGAGTCCAAGGACAGCATCTGCAAGGAGTTCTCCCCATGTTCTCGTGGATGTCCTCAAGTTTCCCCCACACTGTGATAACATCCTGATAGGTGACTCTGGGATTTAGACCATAGTTGCCAACTTTTGAAAATGAAAAAGCAGGAGACTCTAGCGGCAAAAATTTGCATGGACACGCCCATCAAAAAGCCACACCTACTTACCAAAATGCATAACGGCTTTGGAAGAAAGCCTGGTAAAAATGCCCTTATAGCCGGTAGTAAACCCCCCATAAGCGGTGTGCCCCTTTCAGGGAGGTAGATGCCCCTTTGTAGCCAAGTAGATGCCCCCCTGTAGCCGGGAGGTGCCCCCTTTGTTAGCCAAAGGGAGGTGCCCCCCCTTTTTTTGCCCGGGAGGTGGCCCCTTTTGGGGGGGCCCGGTAGTTTCCCCCATTGTTGCCCGGTAGAGGCCCCCTTTTTGCCAGGTAAAGGGGGCCCCCCTTGGTTGCCGGGAGTGCCCCCATTGGTTGCAAAGGTTTGTGCCCCCTCTGTTTTCCAGGTAGATTTCCCCCTCTGTTGCCAGGTTGTTTCCCCCTCTGTTGCCAGGTAGTGCCCCCCCTGTTGCCCGGGGAGTTGCCCCAATTTTTGCCCGGGGAGCCCCCCCCCATAGTTTTAAAACTAAAAAAATTAAAATCCACTTACCTCACCAGGCTCCTGCGAATTTGGGCGCTAGGACGATTTCCCCAGGGGACGGGGGGGAAATGAGAGGCAGAACCCCCGGGGTAAATCCCCCGCAGGCCCCGGCCCTAATTCCCCTGCGGGCCCCTGAAAAAGTATGTGGGGAAAACCCCCGGCGCCGGACATACGGAGGGGGGAGGGGAGGAGGGGAACGATCCCACCTTTCCTCCTCCCCGCCCCAGCGAGACCCCCGGGGGGGGTGGGAAAGGGGGGCAGCGGCCGCTCACCCCCCTTTAGGGGGCGGCCCGGGAGCGCAAGAGTAGGCACTTTGCGCTACTCTGTGCCCCCCCGGCCCTTTTAAAAAACCCCCGCCGCCCCCCTTTGGGGGGGGGAGGAATACCCCCAAATCCCCCGGGAAGGCGGGGGGGGGGGCCCCAAAAAACGGACCCCCCCCCCCCAAAAAAAGGGAGAGTTGGATGTATGATTTTGGGCTGAACCCCAATTTGATTAATTTAAACCCCTGTACAGGCTGTTTTTTATATAACGGGCCCATTAAATGGGCAAAAAAAGATTGGGAAAAATTTGTGGGACCTTTCCTTTTATCCCCGTTACCAATATCAGATGTACGATTTTTTTCCGTGTCTGATGTGTTCACAGTCTTTACCCTTCCCCTTCTTTTTTTCGGGTTTTTTTTTAAATTTGGGGAGTGCAGCCCTGTGCACGGGGTGGTTCCCACTGCCTGTCAAAAAAGCTTACCCCATCCCATGTCCCCCGGGCACCTACAACCCCCTGGAGGGGCAGGAGGGCCGGAGGGGGGGAGAATGCACGGCTGTTTTAGCAGGAAGCGATTGTACTCGTTCCGGACTCATCCAGCCAGACTCGGACTGCTCACCCGGGTGTGTAGGGCTCCTGTGCGCCCACTGTTGCGGGGCAGGGGTATTTATGATTTGGGCTCCTTTTGGGCCCGGTACGTGTGCCCCCGGGGGGTCCTCGCTTGCTAAAATCATCTGAAAACGCCTGCTCCGCCGGCACCTACAGTGACAGCCACCACCTCTTCGACAAATCCCAATGTGAGCTCTGCCCAGCCAGATTCTTCTGTGCAACAGGTACAACCGCACTGGAAAACAGGTCAGAACTCAGGGATCTCAGGGTTGTCCAAATTCCCCTTTAAAATTTCCCCCTTTTTGAACCCCATTGCCTCCCAGACAGCCAGTACACTCTGCTCTGCACTGATTAGGGGCAAAACCCTGAAGCAGCTGTATGCAGATGGGTGATACTGGCTTAGCTCATATCCCTTTTGCTTTTCAAAGATTCAGTGAATCAGAAGCAAATTGAGGATTTTGTTTCATCCAATAGAGGGCGCTCGAGCTTCTCAGCTCCTTTCCCATAATGTCTTGTGACATGCAGATGCTTAGTGTAGGGCAAAAAGACAATCTCAAAACTCCACACACCGAAATGGTGTTCCCCCAGGGAGAGAGATTCCCCTTCAGAGCTCCGGGGCCCCAGTGCAAAATCAATAACAGGGTCCCCACCTAGCATGTGCCATTTATAATATTGGTATCTTCCTATACAGTAGAGGGACCTTTGGGCCCCCTAAAGCTCCAGGGCACGGTAGCGACCGCTACCTCTGCACCCCTTATAGCTACGCCCCTGTTCCCCTTTCAAATTCTCTTGTGTATAATAAAGAGACCCGGGCTGTTCCCCTCCATACCTCCTTGTGCTCCCCCCTTTCTGCCTGGGATGAAGTGGCGCCCTAGGCGGTCGCCTACCTTCGCCTACCCATGATCCTGTGTATCATAGAGAGAACCGGGCTGTTCCCCTCCATAATCCCTAATTCTGTGCATACTAATGACCTGCCACCCGGTCTTTCCCATCATCTCCTTCCCTCTATACCTTTTCCTAGGCTCAGGAGGAAGGCAGCGGCCGCCAGTTCCTTGTCCTCGGGGTCATTACTGTCCTCCTGCCACGAAGCATGGCTCCCAGTACAAGTGTCCTCCAGGGACGTGGAGCGACCGGCCCAGCTTGGCGTCCGACAGGGAGTGCTACCCGTGTCCTGCCGGCTGGTTCTGCTTGGCTGGAGCCGAAACTCCCTCTGGAAAGTGCAGCGCTGGATACTACTGTCCGGAGGGTCAGTGACTTTACTAGAAACCCCCCCCCACCCCTCCATCCCCGAATGTACAGGGAGGAAGCGGAGTCATTGCATAATTTACAGACTGATACTTTGTAACACAATGTTTCAATTCTGCACCATTTTCAGGATCTTGGTTTGCTGTCAGTGAATGAATTCTAGACAATCCTTCCTGTGCTGAGCGTTTGCTACATTGTATCAACTCAACTAGATAAAACTGTATCCACTCCTTAGCTGGAAATATAATGTACATACCGGAAGTCCCTGCCTTACAAACAGGATTGGCTCTGTAGGCTTGTTCTTGAAGGGGTTGTCTCACCATGCTGTTTCACAGAGCCACAGGCAGCTTCATATTCCTGCTTCCTCACTCTTCCTGGTCAAGTTGTGAATGGTTCAATAGTAGAGTTTAGCATTTCCGCGCTATGTTCATTGCACTGACATGAGAGCAGGAGATGTTATCTATGGAGCAGAGAGCTTCAGAGCTCAAAGTAAACAAGTAATTAGTCTCCTTTGTTTGTTAAAGATAACACACTCTGTTCTGAAGCTACCAGTGTCCTGTGTGCCAACCGGTGACAAAATCACTCCCTGCTCTCAGATAAACAGAGAGAGAAGGGGAGAGCAGGGTGGTAACCAGAGCTTCACTCAGAGCTGATAAAATCTCTATCTCCTCAACAAAGCAGAATAAGCAAAACAATGTATTTGGAAAAATTCTTCATTTACTGTTCCCTACATGTTGAAAGTTAACAATAACATGGGGCCTGCAGATCAGATAGCATGTCCTCAGCTCCTCCTGCTCTATAACATGGAGCCACAGATCAGATAGCATGTCCTCAGCTCTTCCTGCTCTATAACATGGGGCCACAGATCAGATAGCATGTCCTCAGCTCCATCTTCTCTATAACATGGGTCAGATCAGATAGCATGTCCTCAGCTCCTCTGCTCTATAACATGGGGCCACAGATCAGATAGCATTGTCCTCAGTTCCTTCTGCTCTATAACATGGGGCCACGATCAGATAGCATGTCCTCAGCTCCTCCTGCTCTATAACATGGGGCCACAGATCAGATAGCGTGTCCTCAGCTCCTCCTGCTCTATAACATGGGGCCACAGATCAGATAGCATGTCCTCAGCTCCTCCTGCTATACAACATGTGGCCACAGATCAGATAGCATGTCCTCAGCTCCTCCTGCTCTATAACATGGGGCCACAGATCAGATAGCATGTCCTCAGCTCCTCCTACTCTATAACATGGGGCCACAGATCAGATAACATGTCCTCAGCTCTCCTGCCTCTATTAACATGGGGCCACAGATCAGATAGCATGTCCTCAGCTCCTCCTGCTCTATAACATGGGGCCACAGATCAGATAGCATGTCCTCAGCTCCTCCTGCTCTATGACATGGGGCCACAGATCAGATAGCGTGTCCTCAGCTCCTCCTGCTCTATAACATGGGGCCACAGATCAGATAGCATGTCCTCAGTCCCTCCTGCTCTATAACATGGGGCCACAGATCAGATAGCATGTCCTCAGCTCCTCCTGCTCTATAACATGGGGCCACATATCAGATAGCATGTCCTCAGCTCCTCCTGCTCTATAACATGGGGACCACAGATCAGATAGCATGTCCTCAGCTCCTCCTGCTCTATAACATGGGGGCCACAGATCAGATAGCATGTCCTCAGCTCCTCCTGCTCTATAACATGGAGCCACAGATCAGATAGCATGTCCTCAGCTCCTCCTACTCTATAACATGGGGCCACAGATCAGATAGCATGTCCTCAGCTCCTCCTGCTCTATAACATGGGGCCACAGATCAGATAGCATGTCCTCAGCTCCTCCTGCTCTATAACATGGGGCAGATCAGATAGCATGTCCTCAGCTCCTCCTGCTCTATAACATGGGGCAGATCAGATAGCATGTCCTCAGCTCCTCCTGCTCTATAACATGGGGCCACAGATCAGATAGCATGTCCTCAGCTCCTCCTGCTCTATAACATGGGGCCACAGATCAGAGAGCATGTCCTCAGCTCCTCCTGCTCTATAACATGGGGCCACAGATCAGATAGCATGTCCTCAGCTCCTCCTGCTCTATAACATGGGGCCACAGATCAGATAGCATGTTCTCAGCTCCTCCTGCTCTATAACATGGGGCAGATCAGATAGCATGTCCTCAGCTCCTCCTGCTCTATAACATGGGGCAGATCAGATAGCATGTCCTCAGCTCCTCCTGCTCTATAACATGGGGCCACAGATCAGATAGCATGTCCTCAGCTCCTCCTGCTCTATAACATGGGGCACAGATCAGATAGCATGTCCTCAGCTCCTCCTGCTCTATAACATGGGGCCACAGATCAGATAGCATGTCCTCAGCTCCTCCTGCTCTATAACATGGGCCCGCAGATCAGATAGCATGTCCTCAGCTCCTCCTGCTCTATAACATGGGCCACAGATCAGATAGCATGTCCTCAGCTCCTCCTGCTCTATAACATGGGGCAGATCAGATAGCGTGTCCTCAGCTCCTCCTGCTCTATAACATGGGGCAGATCAGATAACATGTCCTCAGCTCCTCCTGCTCTATAACATGGGGCCACAGATCAGATAGCATGTCCTCAGCTCCTCCTGCTCTATAACATGGGGCCACAGATCAGATAGCATGTCCTCAGCTCCTTCTGCTCTATAACATGGGGCCACAGATCAGATACCATGTCCTCAGCTCCTCCTGCTCTATAACATGGGGCCTGCAGATCAGATAGCATGTCCTCAGCTCCTCCTGCTCTATAACATGGGGCCACAGATCAGATAGCGTGTCCTCAGCTCCTCCTGCTCTATAACATGGGGGCCACAGATCAGATAGCATGTCCTCAGCTCCTCCTGCTCTATAACATGGGGCCACAGATCAGATAGCATGTACTCAGCTCCTCCTGCTCTATAACATGGGGCCACAGATCAGATAGCATGTCCTCAGCTCCTCCTGCTCTATAACATGGGGCAGATCAGATAGCATGTCCTCAGCTCCTCCTGCTCTATAACATGGGGCCACAGATCAGATAGCATTTCCTCAGCTCCTCCTGCTCTATAACATGGGGCCACAGATCAGATAGCATGTCCTCAGCTCCTCCTGCTCTATAACATGGGGCCACAGATCAGATAGCGTGTCCTCAGCTCCTCCTGCTCTATAACATGGGGCCCACAGATCAGATAGCGTGTCCTCAGCTCCTCCTGCTCTATAACATGGGGCCACAGATCAGATAGCATGTCCTCAGCTCCTCCTGCTCTATAACATGGGACAGACCAGATAGTATGTTTAATGTAACAGGTTCCCTTTCAGTAATTTCGACATTTGTAACTTGGGGACTCCATGTTTTCAGCCTCTGGATATAAAATAAAATCTTCTCATTCACTGAAGGTAAGCAGAGTTGGATACAGAAAGTTTATGCAACACTTGCAGCCATGCCCATAATGATGGAGTCCGTGCTGTGTGCGGGGGGGCAGAGGTGCGCCGGCTGCATTATCTGGAGATGGAAGGCGCCGCACGGTAATGAATGGGATCTGCTCCAGAAATTGTTCAAAGTCCGCGTCTGAAGATTTTAATATCAAAACGAGCAAAGGCTCAAAGGAATAAGAAAGTCTTTGCAGCGATGCCTTGGGTGTAATGGTCTTGTCATGTCTCATCTCGCGCAGCGGATTTATACAGCTGGAAGAAGTGAATTAAAAACTCAGGGATACATCTGTTCACCACCGCAGGAGAACCGCTTCATCCGGAGATTTACAAAGCGGTGGAAACAGGGCTGAGGCGGCGACACGGCGGGGTCAGCTATTCAGGCAGCTCACGCTGTTCGCAGCCTTTGCGTTTACAGCTGAACTCAATGCAATGAGATGCGAGTGCTGTGCACAGTGCGGCTGCAGATAAGAGCTGCTCCAGCAAATGACAGATCTAGAAAATATGGACCCCGTCCTGCAGGGCTGAAGAAATCTACACCTAAACTGAAGGGACATAAACTGCTGCTAGGTGCACTGTGATGCTTTATCTTCGCTTCTCTGCAGCATATCTATCTGATGCAACAGCCATTAGAAATTGCTTTTGGGTAATACTGTCCCAGTAATCTTGCTCACCTGCAGCTGCATACAGGATATCTATCTGATGCAACAGCCATTAGAAATTGCTTTTGGGTAATACTGTCCCAGTAAACTTGCTCACCTGCAGCTGCATACAGGATATCTGTCTGATGCATCAGCCATTAGAAATTGCTCATAGATATACTGTAGTGCCAGCAACTCTGCTTACCTGCAGCTGCATACAGGATATATGTCTGATGCAACAGTCTCTGTTAGGTCACATGACCTGCTCTCTGATTGGCTGATAGACTCTGTGCTTCTGATGCTGACAGGAAGTCTGTCTCTCTATACATTCCTATGAGACTGATTTTGACCCTCCCATAGGAATGTATAGAGAGATTCACTTCCAGGTTACACAACCATGTGTTTCAGCAGCTCAGAGCGCAGGTCACATGACCGAGGGGCAGCAGTGAGAAAACCTGTATTCAGCTGCAGGTTACATGACCCAGGGGCAGCAGTGAGAAATCCTGTATTCAGCTGCAGGTCACATGACCCAGGGCAGCAGTGAGAAAACCTGTATTCAGCTGCAGGTCACAAGACCCAGGGGGCAGCTGTGAGAAATCCTGTATTCAGCTGCAGGTCACATGACCCGGGGGCAGCAGTGATGAATCGTGTATTCAGCTGCAGGTCAGATGACCCAGTGGCAGCAGTGAGAAATCCTGTATTCAGCTGCAGGTCACATGACCCAGGGGCAGCAGTGAGAAATCCTATATTCATCTGAGGATCACATGACTCAGGGGCAGCAGTGAGAAATCCTGTATTCAGCTGCAGGTCACATGAGCCAGGGGCAGCAGTGATGAATCGTGTATTCAGCTGCAGGTCACATAAACCAGGGGCAGCAGTGAGAAAACCTGTTTCAGCGTAGGTCACATGACCCAGCGGGAGCAGAGAGAAACCCTGTATTCAGCTGCAGGTCACATGACCGGGGGCAGCAGTGATGAATCGTGTTTTCAGCTGCAGGTCAGATGACCCAGTGGCAGCAGTGAGAACTCCTGTATTCAGCTGTAGGTCACATGACCCAGGGGCAGCCGTGAGAAATCCTTTATTCAGCTGCAGGTTTCATGACCCAGCGGCAGCAGTGAGAAATCCTGTATTCAGCTGCAGGTCACATGACCCGCGGCAGCAGTAAATTTTTCCTGTATCAGCTGTAGGTCACATGCCCAGGGCGCAGTGAGAAAACCTTTATTCGCTGCGGTCACATACCCAGGGGCAGCAGTGAGAAATCCTGTTTCAGCTGCAGGTCACTGACCCGGGGCAGCAGTGAGAAATCCTGTTTCAGCTGAGGTCACATGCCCCGGGGGGGAGCAGGATGAACCTGTATTCGCTGCAGGTCAGATGACCAGGGCAGCAGTGAGAAATCCGATTCACTGGGTCAATGACCCAGGGGCAGCAGGGAGGAATCCTGTTTTCAGCTGCAGGTCACTGCCCCAGGGGCCCGCAGTGAAAATCATGTATTCAGCTGCGGTCACATGACCCAGTGGCAGCGGAGAAAATATGTTTTCAGCTGCGGGTCACATGACCCAGGGGCAGATGAGAAACCTCTTTTTCGCTGCAGGTCACATGACCCAGGGGGCAGCGTGAAAATCCTCTGTTCAGCTGCAGGTTTTACATGACCTTTGGCCAGTGGAAATCCTTTTTCAGCTGGGGTTTCATGAGGCAGAGGCAAAATATTTTTCTGCACGGAACAGACTGTGGAGGATGTGTCACCCATGCTGTTCACTTTCTTTCTATAAAGGTTCTCAGTCTGGAACCCAATTTCCGTGCCCAGCAGGGACCTTCAACCTCAAACTGGGCAGCGTCCGAGTGGGTGAGTGCAGTGCTTGTCCAGTAGGGTCCTACTGCCCAGCTGGGACATCGAAACCTGCCTTGTGCCCAATGTGAGTATGAACGTTCTAGAAAATAAAAAGAAGCAGAATAGTGAGCGCAGCTCTGGAGGATAATACAGAATGTAACTCAGGATCAGTACAGGATAAGTAATGTATGTTAAAAGTGGGCTGCACCAGCAGAATAGTGAGTGCCCGCTCTGGAGGATAATAAAGGGTGTAACTCAGGATCAGTACAGGATAAGTAATGTATGTACAGTGACTGCACCAGCAGAATAGTGAGTGCAGCTCTGGAGGATAATACAGGATGTAACTCAGGATCAGTACAGGATAAGTAATGTATGTACACAGTGACTGCACCAGCAGAATAGTGAGCGCAGCTCTGGAGGATAATTCAGGATGTAACTCAGGATCAGTACAGGATAAGTAATGTATGTACAGTGACTGCACCAGCAAAGTAGTGAGTGCATCTCTGGAGGATAATACAGAATGTAACTCAGGATCTGTACTGGATTAGTATTGTATGTACAGTGACTGCACCAGCAGAATAGTGAGCGCAGCTCTGGAGGATAATACAGGATGTAACTCAGGATCAGTTTCAGGATAGTAATGTATGTATACAGTGACTGCACCAGCAGAATAGTGAGTGCAGCTCTGGAGGATAAAAAAGTATGTAACTCAGGATCAGTTCAGGATAAGTAAAGTATGTACACGTGACTGCACCAGCAGAATAGTGAGCGCAGCTCTGGAGGAAATACAGGATGTAATCGGATCAGTACAGGATAAGTAATTAA